>JAGFNQ010006987.1:0-79763 GCA_024364735.1 Boesenbergia rotunda
GGGACGAACAAATGTTACAACTGCGGCCGGCCGGGACACAGAGCCCGCGACTGCCGCTCCAAGAAGCGGACATCACCCCAATCGCAAGCACCACCGCCCGCAGTAGCGCCACCGGCTACAACTAATGCCAAGGGTTTTCTCATTATCTAAGGAAGACGCAGCCAACGCGACGAACGTGGTCTCAGGTCAGATAATCATTTACAGTCAGCATGCTACTGCTTTATTTGATTCTGGAGCTACGCACTCGTTTATTCCATGCCATTTACTGCAAAGTTAGACATATCTCCTCATGTTATGAACTGCAAGTTTCTTACAACTTTACCCTCGGGAGATATTATACCTTCTACCCATATGATGCGAGCCGCACCGATCAGAATCGCCGAGAGGGAACTCTATAGCGATCTGATAGTGCTGGACATGCAAGGCTATGACATCATACTAGGCATGATTTTCTGAGTAAATACGGCGCTTCTATTGAATGCCGTAAAAGAAAGTGGTCTTCCACCTAAGGCGGACACCAAATTTGAATTTATCGGAGAGCCAAGAAAAGAAGCCAGGAAATTCTTATCAGCTCTCAAAACCCAACAATTATTAAGAAAAGGATGCACTGGGTTTCTAGCACATGTGGTCAACGCAAGCCAAGAAAAGGACCAGAAGCTAGAAGATGTCAGAATAGTATGCAAATACCCAGATGTTTTCCCCGATGACCTACCAGGGTTAGCCCCTGATAGGGAAATCGAATTCGAGATCGACTTGATACCGGGTACAAATCCGATCTCCAAGGCGCCTTACCGGATGGCGCCAGCTGAATTAAAAGAACTACAAGGACAGCTACAGGAGCTGCTCGACAAGGGACTGATACGCCCTAGTCACTCTCCCTGGGGAGCTCCCGTGCTATTCGTGAAAAAGAAGGACGGGTCGATGCGAATGTGTATCGACTATCGGGCACTCAACAATGTGACCATCAAGAATCGGTACCCTCTTCCGAGGATCGATGACCTATTCGACCAATTAAAGGGAGCTACCGTCTTCTCCAAGATTGATCTTAGATCTGGTTATCATCAAGTTAAAGTAAAACCAGACGATATACCGAAAACGGCCTTCCGAACGAGATACGGACACTATGAGTTCGTAGTTATGCCATTCGGAGTAACCAACGCTCCGGCTATGTTTATGGACCTGATGAATCGGGTATTCTCGGCATTTCTCGACAAGTTCGTAATCGTCTTTATCGACGATATTCTTATCTATTCCAGGACCCCAGAGGAGCATGCCGAACACCTGAAGCTGGTATTGCAACTTCTTCGGGAAAAGCAACTCTATGCCAAATTCTCCAAATGTGACTTCTGGCTCGACCAAGTGTCGTTTCTAGGTCACATTATTTCCAAGGAGGGAGTAATGGTCGACCCACTCAAGATCGAAGCTGTTAGTAACTGGAGCAGACCAAAGAACGCAACTGACATCCGGAGTTTTCTCAGTCTGGCCGGCTACTACCGGAAATTTGTTGAGGATTTCTCCCGTATCGCAGCACCTATGACTGTTCTTACCAGGAAGAACAAAAAGTTTATATGGACTGATGACTGCGAAAGGAGTTTTCTGGAATTAAAGAAGAGGCTCACCAGTGCACCTATTCTTATTCTTCCAGACAGCAACCAAGGCTTCGATATGTACAGCGACGCTTCCAAGCTGGGACTCGGCGCAGTACTTATGCAGAATGGTAAGGTAGTTGCCTATGCCTCTAGGCAACTCAAGGAGCACGAAAAGAACTACCCTACCCACGACTTGGAACTAGCCGCTGTGGTCTTTGCGCTCAAGATATGGAGGCATTACTTATATGGAGCGCAGTGCAAGATATATACAGACCACCAGAGTCTCAAATATTTCTTCACTCAAAAGGACCTCAACATGCGCCAACGCCGATGGCTCGAGCTAGTTAAAGATTATGATTGCGAAATATTTTACCATCCTGGAAAAGCAAACAGAGTGGCAGATGCTCTCAGCAGGAAGACCAGTGCTACTCTGTTATCTTTATCGGCGTTATCCCGACCACTAGAGCGGGAAATTATGGATTTCGGAATTGAGGTGATCACCGGACGGCTTTCTTCTATATCGATAGCACCTACGCTATTCGATAATATTCTGGAAAAGCAAAGGGGTGATCTAGTCCTTCAGAAGATCAAGCAGGGAATTTTTGAAGGCAAGGGCGAGGGTTTTCATATCGCCGAAGACGGGATATTATACCTTAGGGATCGACTCTGTATCCCTAATGATCCGGAACTACGAAAGATGATTCTAAAGGAAGCTCACTCGACTCCTTATGCGATGCACCCGGGGTCCACCAAAATGTACCAAGATCTGAAGACAAGGTTTTGGTGGTCCGGTATGAAACGTGACGTAGCTCAGCATGTCAGCACCTGCCTGACCTGCCAACAAGTTAAGGCTGAACATCAGAGGCCTGGAGGAGTTCTTCAACCGATCCAGATCCCTGAATGGAAATGGGAAGATATTTCTATGGATTTCATTTCTGGACTTCCCAAGACTACCAATGGATACGACGCTATTTGGGTTATCGTCGACAGATTGACGAAATCAGCCCACTTCTTGGCAATCAAGATGACTTATTCTATTGAGCAGCTGGCTCAACTATATGCCAAGGAGGTTATTCGACTACATGGAGTTCCGAAGACTATCATCTCAGATAGGGACGGTCGCTTCACTTCGCACTTTTGGGAGTGCGTGCAGAAAGCTCTCGGCACGAAGCTGCGGTTCAGCACAGCCTTTCATCCACAGACCGATGGACAGACTGAGCGAGTGAACCAAGTGCTCGAAGACATGCTCCGAGCCTGTGCCCTGGATTTCAAAGGGAGCTGGTGCCGATATCTATGCTTGGCGGAATTCGCCTACAACAACAGTTACCAAGCTACTATCGGAATGGCACCGTACGAAGCGCTTTATGGACGGAGGTGCAGATCTCCACTCTGTTGGTTCGAAGGTGGTGAAAAGAAGGAAATGGGACTCCAGACCGACTTTATTGATGCCACCACCCGGGCTATACAGAACATTCGTCAAAGGATCGAGACTGCCCAGAGCCGGCAGAAGAATTATGCGGACAAGCGACGTAGGCCGCTGGAATTCCAAGTTGGAGACCTTGTCTTCCTCCGAGTGGCTCCTATGAAAGGAGTTATGAGATTTGGGAAGAAAGGGAAACTAAGTCCGCGATATGTAGGGCCGTATAAGGTCCTAAAGAGAGTTGGCCAGGTAGCTTACGAGCTGGAACTACCGCAGGAGATGTCGGCGATTCACAGCGTGTTCCACGTCTCTCTGCTTAAGAAATGCACGCCCGACCCAGACCAGGTGATCGAACCACAGACGGTTCAGATCCAGGAGGACCTAAGCTTTGAGAGTCGGCCCATTCAGATATTGGACCGAGAGGTTAAGAAACTAAGGAGCAAGGAAGTGCCCTTAGTAAAGGTCCTGTGGCAAAGTCAGAAATTCGAAGAAGCCACCTGGGAAAGAGAAGATGAAATGAAACGCAAGTACCCCGAGTTGTTTTAGTTCGAGGACGAACTTTCTATAAGGGGTAGGGGATTGTAACGCCCCAAATTTTTGGGCTTGTTTTTTTTTTTTTTTTTCTCAATGCAATTGTACGACTTTATTTGATAAGAAATAAAAGTCCCAATATGTGATTTCATAAAACCCCTATATGCGATTGCATAAATTTTAATTGATGATTTCATGTGATTGCATAAGAGTATGATTTCATGTGATTACATTATGATGTGATTATGCAAAATGCGAAGTATGTAATTTCATGATTGATTATAAGATTTGATTAAGAGGGATTATGAAATTACATAAGGAGTGAAATGTGATTCATGAATCACATATGTGATTTCATGAATTCGAATTCATGAAATCATATGGAATGGAATGGGCTTAGTGGGCTTATGCTTGATTAAAACCAAGAGGAGCAAAAATGTGCTCTCACCAAGGATTGAACCTTGGTACTCTTGGCAAGCAAAGCCTTGAGGAGTAGACTTGGTGACCATCTCACCAGGGGAGAAGATGTTGAGAAGGAAGTAGGGAAATCCTTGTTAAGGGTTAGGGAAGGTAAAGAGGTGGAAGAAAACTCTTGGTGAAACACCCCTTGGTGAAAGGGTGCTTAGTGAAGAGGCACCATGCCTCTTTACCAAGTATAAAAGGGGGAGGAGAGTGTGAGAGCACAATCACTCATTCCCTCCTCTTGCTATTGCCGAGAGCCCCCTTCCACTCCTCCCTCCAAACACTAATCTTCCTCCCCTCCCCCAAGTGGCCGAAAGCCACCTTCTTCTCCCCTTCTCCACCGAAGCCAAGCAACACTCTCCCCTTGTGGTTGCCGAAACCCAAGGTTAGGGTTGACATTCCCTAACCTCCCTTGAGTACCTCTTGCAAGACAAGGAGCATTCAAGGATCTCAAGGGCAAGGACCAAGGGCACCATCCCTCCAAGTTAAGGGTACCATCCCTCCAAGTTAAGGGTACCATCCCTCCAAGTTAAGGGTATACCCTAAGGATTTAGCGAAAAAGGTAAGTGCCCCTCGCCTGTAGCATAATTGTTTGCGAATAAGTTGCATGATGTCCTCTAAAGTTTCGGCCACTACCCTAACCAAGGGTTAGGGTGTGCCATATGCTACTACATGTTTGATTAAATGCTACATAATGTATGGAATGTTGTATGATAAATTCTTGATGACATGTATGTTTCGGCCAACCCTAAACTAGGGTTAGGCCTTGGACAAAACCCCATGCTATGATTGCTTCCATGATGCTTGATATGATTATGAGGAAATACAACTCAATGCAAGAGGTCCAACCTCTTTACAACATTCGGCCAACCCAAGAATAGGGTTAGGTCCTAAACCTATTTACATGCCATGCTACCCTAATGAATGCTTATGATATTGCATGCTTTGAATGACATGAACCATGCTTGTATGATCTAGGAAAGTGAAGAATGCATGATGATGATTTTCGGCCAAGGGAACCCTTGGACCTTATTTACGTTCACTTTTCATGAAAGCATGTTATACTATGATATGAATGAAATGCATGAATGAATACCTATGTAATGCATAAATAGTTATCATGGATTATGAGTTTATGTATGATGAAGGCTAAGGCCTAAAGTAATGCTCCCTTGAAAGGAAGGGACTAAGAGCATGCTTAAAAGGGAAATGTACATGATAACTATGTTACTTTATGATTGGCTTGTACCACAAACTCTTAAATGAGTTCATGATGGGTCCTAGGCTGAAGGACTTTTTGAGAAGGCCTAGAGACCCCCAGGCTGAAGGATTTTCAAGAAGGCCTAATAAGGAACCCTTCTAGGTCAAGGCTAGCTACCTTGTGCCTAAATAGGGTTCATGTGCACAAAACTAAGGGTACAAGCCGGGGCCCCCAAAAGATGACTATGTTATATTCAAGTACTATGTATATGTTTTCAAAAGGAAATCTTTTCATAAAATTACTATGCTCACTATGTCTACCATGCTTAATGATCCCATGTCTTAACACGTTATGTTTACCATGCTTAATGACTTCTATGCTTAACATGTTATGCTTCTATGCTATACTTGATATGCTTACGAATTGACGACGTTTTGTGAGTAGGACAAGGCCTTACTAAGCATTGCTTATAGTTTTAGTGTTCTTATGCTACAGGACACTAACTAAGGAAGCTGCAGGAAGAAGAGCAAGGGAAATGTGATAGTGACGGTGGATTAAAGATCTTGCTCGCTCTATGTTTTGTTTTCAATTTTGAAACCTAAGGATGTTATACACCTTCTTCTGCACACTACTCTAAGATTGCTCTTATGTTTGGCATTACTCTACTTCATGATAAGTTTTTGCTATACTTGTGAACATATGATGTCTTCATCTTGATTGTATGGATACACCACTCTATTCGATTATGCTAAAGTAGTTGATATGATACTTCCCTCATAACATACTATCTTGTTTATGCTCATGATCCACTAAAACTCTATCATACTTGCCATGCCTAGTTATGCTTAGATCACTTATGATATTCGGCCATCACTTGCTGGTTTGAGTCCTCTCATGTTCAACACCCTTATGCTCCCCATGTTGCATGCCACGATCATGTTAAAACCTTCCATATGTTTAGATCCTTACTTGTCAATATTGTATCATGCGCATGGACACCACATACTTTATGCATTTCATGAAACTTGCTCCTAAATGCTATAATGCCCATACATGTTTCGGCCTACTCATGTATAAAATTTGTTTTTAAACCCTAGGCTTCATGCTCTCACGTACAAGCATGATCTACATGCTTTCAAGTCTTATGCTTCCGCTCTTGTATGATCGCATGCATCTAAAGCTTAGATGGAAATGAATACATGAAGTAGTCATGTTAACATTACGTGAATGATGTTATGCTTCCGCTATATGATGCATAAAGTAGTATAAATATAAGCATTAGTAAAGATGTTATGAATGTTAAAGTAACGCCACAAATCCTTAGAGGATTTAGGGCGGGACTTTACAGTCCTAGGGTAGTCCAAAAATTCCCAAAAATTATACTTAACTTCTAAACATCATAAGGGAACATTAAATAACATTATCATGATTTTTATCATAATTATAGACCTTTAAAACATGGTGACCGAAACCCTTAAACTCAGGGTTCTTAGTTTTTGTTTCTTTCATGTTGGCCGAAACCCTAGGGTATCCTAGGGTACTCCAAAAATTCACAAAAATTATAATTAACTTCTAAACATCATAAGGGAACATTAAATAACATTATACAGATTTTTAGCATAATTTTAGATCTTAAAAACATGGTGGCTGAAACCCTTAAGCATGAGGGTCTTGGTTTTCTTTCCTTTCAACATCCAATTCGAAAACCAACCACTATATCATACTAAAAATCATAAAAATCATAGGGAACTATTATACCACAGGTGAGGGAGTCTTACCTTGTGGTTTCTAAATTTTTAGACCTTGGATGGAGAGAAGGAAGAAGACTTGATGTCTCTTGACCACACCTAGTCCTTGGATCCTTGTAAGAACTTTAGATCTTGGGAGATGGAGCCTTGGTGGAAACTTTTCCAAGGGGAACTCTTCCTTAGAATTTTGGCTAGAATGATGAGGGAGGAGGGGAGCAAATGCACTTGATGGTGAAGAGAAGTAACCCCCCAAACACCCTCTTTATAGCTCCTTTAAAGAGGCAAATGAAGAGTCTCTCCATGACCCTTCATCTCCTTCTACTTCTTAACCAACCTCCACTTCATTTACTCATAAGTATTCCTTGCTAGGTGAGTTGGTTAAAGCATTCATGGTTGTACAAGAGATCCAAGGTTCAATCCTTGGCCCATGCACCTTTATTTTTCATTTTATTTAAACCTTTTCCTCTAATTTTCGAAAGTTCCCTTTTATTTCGAAAATTCTCCAAAAATCACCCATAATTATGCTAATATTCCTAAATAAAATTCTTTTATATTTATATTAATTTTACCTAATTTATATTAATTTTACCTAATTAATCCTCATTTTTGGAGCCCATTTAAAGCTCATTAGTACCTAATTTATCCATTAAAATAGAAAAATTAGGCTAAGACTTACCCATAATCATGCTAATATGCCTAATTAAATCCTATTTATATTTATACTAATTATTACCGAAATCCACCTATAATCATGGTACTAAAAAGCCCACATAAAGCCCATTAGTACTTAGTTTTCTCAATTTAAATGAGAAAACATGGATTTTCTAGGCCAAAGTTCTCCTTAATATTTCTAGGTCCCTTGGAAAATTATTTAAACATGCTTAATATTTTAAGAAAATATTAAGAGAATTTTCTGGGTCGTTACATCCTTAATCCTCTTATGTGTGATAGCATTTGTGATATTTGACACTCTAGAACTTGCTTTGATTCTTTTTGAAATTATAATAGCATAAGCTTACATGAATATAATGGAGGCAACCCTTCTTGTTGAACTCTTAGTTTCCCTCTCCTTTGTTATTGTTACTACTGAGCATTTCACCTATTGCATTCATATTTCATTGTCTTTCCTTTGTCAGATCTTTTCATTGTCATTACATTCTCACTGACATATCTTTATTAGCTTATTTTTCCCTTGAGCATGCGATGAGAGCATGAGGTGATTGCATGTTATTTCTCTATTATCAGCCTCTGTTATTGTAAGTTTTAGGTGATTATCATGCTTTGCCACATTGCCCGAGAGGGGCAAGTTTTAAGTGTGGGGGGGAGACAAGTGTGTATGGACGAATGCTTGCTTGTGTGAAAAAAAAATCTCTCTTTGTGAAAAAAAAAGAAAAAAATCTCTCTATGAAAAAAAAAGAAAGAGAGATAGAAAAAATAATAAAGATGAAAAAAAAGTGAAAAAAAAGAAAAAAAATTTAAAGAGAGTGAAAAAAAAATTTCCTCAAGTATTCGGGACTTTGTTAGTGATGAACAAAAAGGAATATTTTCTTGATGTGTACTCTTTTGATATTATTGTTTAGAGAAATTCAAGAGTTATGTTGTGAATCATTACATGCATTTTGAGAGAAGTTGTAAGTGGTTGTTGTGTATTGTATTGAGTATGTGCAAGGAGAATTTTGAGTGTTGGAGGTTTGATTGAGTTATTTATTTTGGCCTATTGTTTGATTGTATACATCATATTAATTACCCCAATGCTCTCATATTCTCTTTTATCTTCTTTCATGCTCTCTATGATCTTCTTTGTTATCTACCATTCTTGTTCTCTTGTTAGCACTTGGTTTCATTATTATTCATTGAAAAGCCCTCTTGATTTGTGTACCTAATGTTATAGTAGTGGAGAAGTAGAAGATAAGCAAGCATATGGTAGTGCAATGTCATTAATGCTTTGAGAGAACTCCACTTCTATATTTGTTATTTTTGTGAGCATCAGTGCATATATCCATCTTGTGAGGTTTTTGTCATGCTTAGTTTAATAAAGTTGATGAAATTACCATATTTTTGACTTATGTGAGATTTGGAACCATAAATACATGGATACTTGAGACTTGATGATCCTAAGTAACTTTCTTTTATTATTTCTTAAAATATTGATAGGGGATGTAATGTTTGGGAGATATGTTATTTTCTTTTAGTTTTATTTACTTGCCCGAGACGTGCAAGAATTAAGTGTGGGGGAGTTGATAACCACCATTTTTGCTGATTATTTTAGGCTCTTAAATCCATGTTTGATCCACATTTTATATGCTTAAGTTTGCAATTGTATTAGGTTTCATGTATTTCCCTTATTTTGGCTTTTAATTCAAATCTTTATATATTTAGAATATTTTTGGCACTAAATTTGAATATCATTTTGTAGGCTTCAGATGATCATGGACCTCAGTCAAATCGGGTCAGACATGAGTCAACATTGGATCCAGATTAAAGGAATCAAGCATCGAATTAATAGGAGCCGTCCATTCTAGAGAATGGCTAGATCTGAGCCATCGGTCAACTTCTGGTCAATCTGAGTTCAAGATAAAGTCAATCATGGCCATAGATCAAGATCTGAAAATTTCAGTCAAATCAGAAGCGATCTGACCGTTGGATCAAGCTCAAGATGTTCTAGAACATCCATTCAAGAAAAGGGAAGATCTGGACCATCTGCCACTGATCTGGTTAATCCGAGCTGGGGACAGGTAGATCAGAACCATTGATTATGATCTGTGGAGTTTGGTTCAGATCTGAAGAGATCCGACCGTTGGATGTTGCCAAATCGATCTCTGCCGTCCGTTGCTAATGAATTAAAGATTGGAGCTGTGGGATCTGGCTGGGTTAGATGACCCAACTGTTGGCTGGGTTGGTTGAACCAACTGATGAGCTGGGCTGAGATTGAACCCAAGCTGGACTCAACTGGCTGGTTTGAACCCAACTGTTGGGCTGAGCTGTGAGCTCTAGCTAAAGCTGGACCGAACCCGAGCTAGACTGAACCCAAGCTGTGCCAAACCAATAGGTCTGAACCCAACTGCTTTGACTTGACTGGACTGAACCGCTGAGCCAAACCCGAGCTTGACTGAACCCACGCGCAGCCGAGCCAAAGAAACAAAAGCGGCACTCCACGCGATCTAGGGCAGATGGGAACGAGGGCAGATCGGAACGGGAGGAGTCGAGGGGTTCCCGATTCTCTTCTTCCTCCTCACCTTCACCTTTATCTCCTCCAGCCATTGCACAGCTAGGGTTAGGGGCTCCAACCTTAGCCGGCCGGAGTTCATCATCGCCACGGTCTTCCATTTCTCCATCTTTATCGCCGCCGGAGCTTCGATCGATCGCAGTTTGAGGGGTTCCCGACTCGATCCGATCAAGGCTTCCATCCACTCTCACCGCCGGCAGCCGATTCCTCATTTCCAGCATAGATTCAATTTTCTTCCAACGTTTCTTCATTTACATTCATTCCAGCAGTTTTTCCAGCAGTTTTCTTCGCAGCTTTATCTTCTTCTTTGTTTTTCTTCAGCAGGCCGAGATTTCCTTCCACAATTCCAGCAGCTTCTTACAGCATTCACAGCAGTTCTTCCTTCAAACTGATCGGCATTTCACCTTTCACAGCAATTCTCCACAGCAATTCAATTTCCAGCAGTCCATCTGATTTCCAGAAGTTCTGTGTTCCAATTTCTAGAAGTTCTTCCTTTAATTGTTGGTTGTTGATTGATCTCAATTGTGTTTGAATGGTTGTGATTGATAGTTTGTTGGATGTTTGTATTGGATAGAACTTTCCCGTATCAATTGGCACGTTCTTGAAGCAATTTCAATCATGTCTATCATGTGTTCGATTAAATGCCTCATAGATCAGTTACTTTCAATTGTGATATTTCTTAGTTGCTTAACTTCTATTTTGGATTGTTTTTCCCATTGCTTTAAGTTTTAGGTCTTTATCACATGCAAGTAAGTTAGGATATTATATTTCTTTAATGCGGTAGGTTTTGCTCCATGTCTAGGGTTCATTGATGCTTTATTTCTTGAATGCTTCTTTTATATTGCTTTTTTTTACTGCAATTGTAGTCAGGTTAAATTAGATTTCATTACCTGCACTGTCTTTCCTTAATTAGACTAGATTTCATACCTGCTTTGTCATTTCTTTTCGTAGTATTAACGTTCAAACCTAAAACCCAGTTCATATCCAAAACCCAAAAGTAATAACGTACGATATTGAGAATTATCATGCACCAATGACATTCGTTGGGAGACGACTCGAGTTACTCTATACTACATTAGTATTAGAGGAGTTCGATACTTAAATTGTATTTGAAACTGTGACACGTTTAAAACGGTTATCAAGGGGCTGGGTCGTTACAATAAAAAGGCGCATTTTTATTGTAACGACCCGGCCCCTCGGCCCCTTGGGCGGCCAAATCTCTCATTTGGCGGCACCTTTAGGCGACCCTCGGCCCCTTTGGCGGCCGAATCTCATTTGGCGGCCCCTTTGGCGACCCTTGGTCGTGCCGTTACTCACAAGTACATCCCACCCCTGGCCAGTGGATTTTTGCCTTCCTCAGGATTCAAACTCTAGACCTCCAGGCTAAGTACTAATGTTTATGAATCCTGATACCAATTGAGCTATAGCTCAATTGGTATCAGGATTAATAAACATTAGTACTTAGCCTGGAGGTCTAGAGTTTGAATCCTGAGGAAGGCAAAAATTCACTGGCCAGGGGTGGGAAGTACTTGTGAGTAACGGCACGACCAAGGGTCGCCAAAGGGGCCGCCAAATGAGATTCGGCCGCCAAAGGGGCCGAGGGTCGCCTAAAGGTGCCGCCAAATGAGAGATTTGGCCGCCCAAGGGGCCGAGGGGCCGGGTCGTTACAGGGGAAGCAAATGGGCTAGGCGCCCAGGAGGTCCCGGGCGCCCAAGGTTAAAGCCAAACGAGCAGTTAAGCAAGAATCGCTTTGACAGCTTACTGGGTCAGGCACCCTGATGGTCTCGGGCGCCCTGAAGGTCCCGGGCGCTCTGGGTCCAAGCCAAATTGTGATCGAAGTAAAAACAGCCACAAAGCCAAGCAGACCAAGTCAACCGGGGCGCCCCCAGTGTCCCGGGCGCCCCCCAGCTCCGAGGCCGATTCTGGAGGGATAAGCGCTGACCGAGCTTCGGAAGAGATTTCTCGGATCTGAAGGCACGTGTCAGGCGCCCCCAGCGTCCAGGGCACCACCAGGAGCAGTATAAAAGGGGCTCGGCCCCTAAGGCTTCGACAACACTTTTTTCCAATGCCTCCAAGCTCTTCGTTCAAGCGCTCTGCTCCGGCAAACTCCATTCTCGACATTCTAGCGCCGACGACGACCCTCTGCTCCGAAGTACGATCTACACCGGGTGTCTGTAACGAAGAGTACATTTGTTTATTTACTGCAATAATATTGTAACAATTTCTGTAAACCTTTGCGCCATTATAGAATTGCCCGCAGTAAACGGTCGAGGACCGTGGGCCTTGGAGTAGGAGCCGAACGCAACTCCGAACCAAGTAAAACTACTTGAGTTCTGTGTGTGTGTTTTAGTTAAATTCCGCTGTGTACTTTCTCTTTTTAATCAGAAAAAGTTTTCACGATATTCACCCCCCCTTTATCATGTTTTCTCGATCCAACAAGTGGTATCAGAGCGGGGAAGCTCAAATTCGGTGCAACCACCAATTTCGGAGTTTTTTTCAGTTTTTTTTAATTTCTTTTTTCGTTCGAAGTTTTCATCGTTAATCGAGGTTGGTGCAACACCACTCAATAATTTTTTTTCTTCCCGCACTGCTAATCCAAGACCAAGTTTTGGGACATTTTTTTTTGTTACTTTTATTTCAGAATTACTAAATGGCCATGCAAGAAGGGTTCAGTACAGCCAGACCACCACTCTTCAGTGGGGAGGATTTCTCCTACTGGAAGAGTCGGATGAAAGTCCACCTGAAAACTCAGGTGGACATGTGGATAATAATCCAGTCTGGTCTGGAAATCACTAAAAACGCTGAAGGAGTGCCATAATCTTACACCGATTGGGACGCCGCGCTAAAAAGAAAAATCGAAGTTGATGCCAAAGCAACCCAGACACTCCAATGCGGCCTAACCAAAGAAGAGCTGAACCGAGTGGGACCATTCAACAGTGCAAAGGAGCTTTGGGGTAAGTTAATTGAACTACACGTAGGAACCTCCGACACCCGAATCAGCAAGAGGGACCTTCTGCTAAACAAGCTGTACACAATCAAGTTGAACGATAGCGAATCAGCAGCTCAGCTCCATGCCAGAATCCAAGAGCTGATGAATGGTCTACATTCAATCGGTCACAAGGTAGAAAACCGTGACCTGATCAGGTATACTCTTAATGCTTTCCCGAGAAACACTTTGTGGGCATCTATGGTAGATGTGTATAAAGTTTCAAGGGACCTATCTAAAATTAAATAAGATGAGTTGTTTTCTGAACTTGAATTACATGAGCAGACTAACTGCACCCTGGCCGAGAAAGGCATTGTTTTTATTGCAGGTAAAACTGGAAAGATAACCAAGAAGCCTCAACCTGCACCTGAGTGTGACTCAGACTCAGACTCAGAAGACAACGAAGGAAATCGACCCAAGCTGGTTCAGCTAGCCCGGGACTACTACAAGGAGCTGAAAAACCAGAACAACAGAAGGAAAGCCAGCCGAAGAAAGGAAGAACCAGTTGATCCTTCAAATGAAAAGACCAAACCAAATGTGACCTGTTACGAATGCAAAAAGAAGGGTCACTACAAGACGGAATGCCCCAATCTGAAGGAGACAAAGAAGACAAGAAGAAAGAAGACCCTTCAGACAACGTGAGACGAGTCTTCCTCTGAAGAAGAAGAAGAGGCTCCACAATCGAACCTGCTCGCTCTGACTGCTTTGGAAGAAAATGAGACCAAATCAGAATCGGAGCTGGATGACGGAAAGCTCACATTTTCAGAGGATGGTGAAATCACTGTAAGTGGGTTTTCTAGAATTCAATTATCTGAATTAATTGCCTATCTTTCTTGAGACTTGGCGAAAGCCAAAATCCGAGTCGAGTCCCTCCGACAGGAAGTAAAACTCATGAAAGAGGGAGCTGACTCTAGATCCTTAACTGAGAAGGTTCAAAAAGGAACCTCTACTCAAGTTGAAAAACTTGAGAAAGAGAACTCCTCCTTGAAAATTCAAGTCAAGGATCTTAGAGCAGTTTTGGAACGATTCACTTCTGGTTCCAAGGGTCTTGACATGATCCTTGGAAAACAGAAGTCCGTTCTAAATCGATCCGGGTTACGTTATCGAACCAAGGCTAGATAAAGATCATATAATGCTGTACTGAATCAGTCTAGACCCAAAGTTCAGGGATGGGTACCCAAACTATGCCTGAACAACCAAGCTGGACCAAATCAGTATTGGATCCCCAAGGATAGGATTCATATCTTGCCTAATCATTACCGTGGCTTTAGTCCAGGGGGAGCCAACTTAAAAATCATTTTTATAGTTAAATGAATTGGTTTTCTTGTTTTAAATTGCCTGATTGCTTGTCTATTTATTTTTTTTCAATTTAGCATGTTTAGACTTAGAACTGGTTAGATTAAGGACTAAACCAATTAACTGAAAGTTGAACAACATAGTATTGGGTGGAGGTGAGATGATAGTACGTTAGGGAAGCCATTTTGGCGAAACTAGCCGAAGCTACCGGTCCAAGACCCAAACTAGTTAGATCAGAATTTATCAAAAAGTAATTTTGAAGATGAAATTTCACTAAAAGGCTTTGTCAAGGAAAGGGTTGATGATCCAATAAGGCTATGACCAAAGAAGGCCTAGTGCCTCGCCAAGACCTGGAAGCCAATTTTTGAAATTCAAACTCAAGTTACTCTTTGTCAAATTCGAATCTATCACAAATTTTCAATTAATCTAAGATTCAAATTCATTAAAATTCATTAAAATGGTTTTCAAAATTTATTCAACCTTTCAAAATAAACCATGCTTTTTCAAAATAAAATCTTTACTTCTATTTAAACATGTCTCACAAAACCCATAAGATTAACGTGATTGACAACTCTAGACCGGGTGAGTTGGTTAGATATAACTTAACTAAAATTCATCTGATCCCTGTACTTTTGTCAAGTATAGACATTAAATCTTGTAAGTTAGAACTGAGTTGACTTGATTGTTGCTTGGTTAATTCAGTCAAACTAGTAAAAATAGTCAACACTGGTCAAAATAGTCAACCCTGGTTGAAACTGGTCAAAAATAGTCAAACCATGAACAAACAGTCAAAACCACGATCTTCCTCTTTGGCCATCTTCACCTTGGGATTGGGCGCAAGTCATCTTCCTCCTTCTCGCCGGAATTGTGAATCCGGCCAACCTTGGTGGTGAGTCTTTCGATGTGATTACTCTTTTGGTTTTCTTCGTGTTCACGGAGAATCTAGTAGTTCTCGTGAACACGAAACTTGTGGCTTAGCGAAGTCATCCCGACGATACTCGGCATGGACACGAATATAGGCGGAGCTTCAGAGGGACGCTAACGGTTGGATCTCGTCCCTTCTTCCAAGTTACGCGAGGTAATTCATAGAGTAGTTTCCTTTTCTGTAAAAATTTTATATTACGATTATGTGAACACATTGCATGCTTAGGATATGTGTTAGAATAATTTAGGAAATTATTCATGCTTTTGTTTCCGCTGCATGTAATTATGTAACAATTACAATACGTGTCCGCGTCGGCATGCACCCGGTCCCAACACATACCACTGGGACCTCTTCTAGCTTTTGGTCCTTCTCTTGTTCGGTATTGACTACATGTGCTAGAAATCCGGTACATCCTGAATCCAGCAGTTTCTGTGCTTTTAGAGCTGAGAGAAATTTCTTGGCCTTTCTCTTGGGTTCTCCGATGTATTCAAACTGCACTCCTTCTCCAGGTTGGAATGTGACTTTCCTTTTACGACATTCTATGGAGGCGCCGTACTTGATTAGGAAGTCCATTCCAAATATGACATCATAATCAGTCATATCCAGCACTATCAGATCACCATAAAGCTCTCTGCCCGCTATACTGATTGGCACTGCACGGAGCCAGTGCATGGATGCCATAATCTCTCCTGAAGGTAGGGTGGTTAAGAACTGGCCACTGAGTACATCTGGAGGTATAGCTAACTTCTCTGCGAACACCCTGGATATGAAAGAATGGGTTGCCCCAGTATCGAATAAGACAGTTGCATTTTGCTGTAAAATACATATCTGACCTGTCACAACTGTCGAGGCATTCGCTACATCCTCTCTGGTCAGTGAGAAGATCCGTGCATTGGTAGTGGCTAATGGAGCTTCTAATCTTCCCTGACAGATATGGGGGCCATCCAGTGCTGCCTACATCTGATGTAGCTATGCAGGTTTGCCTCCATACTGAGTAGGCTGTGGAGTAGGCAGACTGTTCTTGGTGGGGCACTTCTTGGCCATGTGCCCCTCTTGACCATAGTTATAACATCCACGGGTGCCCTTGCGGCAGACCCCTAAGTGTTGTCTCCCACATGTGGGACAAGTGGGATACTTGGCTTGCTTGTTGGCTGGCTCCCCTTTCGGATTGTTCCACTGCTTTCTTTTGCCCTGATTCATTCCTTTCCAGTTGGAGTTGTGGCCCTGGGGTTTCTGAGTTCCTGAACTGCCTTGGCCTTTACTTTCTGTCATGACTGACTTCTGTTGTTGCATGCTGTTCAGGTAGTGCTCGGTGATCAGAGCGCTGCTAACTAGTTCTTTTGAGGTTTGCGGCCTATGGACGCCGCTGGCCACATTCAATGATATTTCTAGCCTTAGCATCTTAAGCATTAGCCTGACTCGCTCTCGTTCAGTGCTGACCAGTTCAGGGCATAGGCGAGCCAGTCTGTTGAATCTCTTCACGGCTTCCTCTACTGATAGACTACCTTGACGATATTAAGTGAATTCATCATAATGCCGGTTAGTAACCCGCATATGAAAGAATTCTTCGAAGAACTCTGCTTCGAAGTTGGCCCACGTCATCTGATTTATGTCACGCTTGGCCTTCACCTATTCCCACCACATTCTAGCATCTCCTACTAGGCAAAAGGAGGCGCACTTTACTTTCTCATGTTCTGGCCAGTCTAGAAGCTCCATGGAACTCTCCAGGATTTTGAACCAGGCTTGTGTATCCCACGGTTCACTAGTGCCTGAAAAGTTCTCTGGTTTGAGTTTCAACCACTGAACCAGATATGCTTCTCTTCTAGCCCCTACTGCTGGGGCTTCTGGTGCTATTGGTGGGATTGGTACTCTACGTGGAACCTCTGTCACTATTGGGGTTTTCACATTTGGTCCTGGCATAGCAGTAGGTGTGGTCTGCTGATTAGCCCTTAAAGTGGCTATCTCTTGCTGCTGCTCAGCTATCTGTCTCTGGAGCTGAGCCACTATCTCCTCGAGCTTAGGGGGAGTCACTGTGTCAGTTGCCTCCTGTTGAGGCTCAGTAGCTGGTGCCCTTCTAGTTGGGCGTCCTCTAGCCATTATCTGAATAACAGAGGACATACATATTTACAATAACTATATTAAACTGCCATGAGTTATAAACAAGCTTTAGTTAAGTAGGAAATGAAAAAGCAAGAAAACATAAGTAATGTGAGAGGTACTGTTACTTGGTAGCTGCAGGTACGATGCTGGATGTGTGTGTGGAGGAAAGATGGAACTTGCTCTGATACCACTCTATAACGACCCGCCTTCTGGTACTAAGCTTTAAGGCGGATCGCTACTAACTGACTGGCTGACTGATTAACTGATTACTGATCATTATTTTCCAGATGCTAAACCAACTGGGAGAATTTTAAAATTCTTATTTTGCTATGTACTGAACTAACAATTCATAACTCAAGCATGCTACGGTAAATCATAATATGTTGGAATTACTAACCAGCCAAAATAAAACAAAAAAAAAACATAAACATTAATTTTATTAGCTTGGCCAGGATTTGATCCCCTAACCTCAGCGTTGCATGACTAAAGCACTAACCAACAGCTCTATATCACATTCTATTTTAAATTGGCACCAGTCGACTGATATATTGCCAGTCGACTGGTGCAGCCGACGAAACTTTCTGTGCCATTTTCCTGCTCGTCCCAGTCGACTGGTAACTGTCACAGTCGACTGGGAGCTCTGAAATCTGAAGTTTCAGATTCCAGAAACGTGCCAAGGTCAACCTACTTTGTACCAAAAACACCACAAACTCATATTTAAGCTTACTAATAGGTATACAATGATTCTAGGCCATATTCTACACGTTTTCATGACATTAAAGCATACTTTAACCATTTCTAAGCATGAAATTAGAAACATGAACTTTGTAGCAACTTGCTACTAAAACTAAGCATTGTTTCGGTCTAAATGCATCAATAGTAGCACTATAATATCAGAAATGGTTCCATGGCCTTAAACCATTCATTTTACTACTAATTAACATGCACTTGGAATGTATCACCCAACATATCACATGT
Organism: Boesenbergia rotunda; assembly: GCA_024364735.1. Taxonomy (NCBI): domain Eukaryota; kingdom Viridiplantae; phylum Streptophyta; class Magnoliopsida; order Zingiberales; family Zingiberaceae; genus Boesenbergia; species Boesenbergia rotunda. The sequence goes on from JAGFNQ010006987.1 coordinate 18,463, forward strand.
AGAAGCTAACAATATGTCAAAGTATAACTAGAAACATGCACTTGAATGTATCACTCAACATGACAAAGGTACTTAAGATGCGGAAAATAGTAAACATGACAAGGAACTAATTCATTTAACATTCTTAATAACATGTCCTCTTAATGCAAGTTCCCAAGGTTCTTTCATTCCAAGTTTCCACCATCACACACTCCACCATCATCCCTGCCGCTTCCGCTACTCTATTTTTCCTTTGCCTTTATCTGCAGTATAAGGAAAAATGAAAGTATAAGCATAAAGCTTAGTAAGTACCATCCTACTCACAAAACAATGCATATCTCGAAACTCATACTTTTAAAAACCCATGTAGAAAAAATATATCATGCTTGTCATTCATTCTTGCTGAAACATATAATCTAAACAAATATCATGACATACTCATCATACTAAGCACATGAACTAAATCATATTCTTATAACTAAATTCACATAGCATCCATAGAATCTAACTGAACTAAGCATGATCTTAAAACTGTTTTCACTTAAAGCTATTACTGAACTTTTAAAACTTATACATATAATAAGTGAAAATAATAATCATGCTGCTGTGGGCCCGGCAATGTGCTGCTAATGCGCGCATCCCTAGATAGATCCGAGGTAGCTAATCCCGAACCCATTAGGGTACTACTACTAGGCAAACTAGGAGCCTAGGGGCAACTAGGAGCCCACCCATAGACGAACTAGAGTCCAAGCACATGCCATAAAAAGTAAAATACTTTCATAAATACTCTTTTCTTTTAACCTTGCATCTACTCGGTGATCTAGAGTCTAGGGGCGATCTAGGAGCCCACCCAATGGACAAACTAGGGTCCATAAACATAAAGCAAGGGTAGCTAACTTCATAACATACTAAAACTCATATTAGAGTTTCTTAACATTTTCTCAAGCACCTTGTGTGCCTAAAACTCCCCTTTTTCATTTAAGGACACTTCCTAGGCACTCGACGGTGCGTCTAAACCCCAAATTAAAGGGGGAAGCACGTCCATCCCATCTAGTGGTTCCCTTAAAATCGGTAGAGGAAGTTAATCTGCACATATGGGCATAAACTTGCAATTAAATAAACTAGGGCAATCAATCATACGAACGAAGCTACTTATACCGCAGGTGAGGGGTACTTACATCCTGCGCTTGTTCTTACAACTCTAGGGCGTAGGGTTTAGGGAGAGGGAAGGTCCTTGGAGTCTTAGAGAGGTTCCAACGAAGAACAAGATCCCCTAGCGTGCCCTCCTTCTTGAATCCACCTACCACAAGCCTTTGACTCCTCCTTGCTTTGCCATGAGTGAGGGAGGAAGAAGCCTCGGGAGAGGAAGAAAGAAAAATCGCCCAAGAGAGGGAGAGGGTCGGCGGTGAGAAGGTGAGGAAAAGGATGAATTAAAAAAACCCTTAAGTTCCCTTTATATTTATGGGAAAAAATTAACTAACTTCACCTTATCTATCTTTCCCTCTAGTTTATTCCAATGAAAACAACTTGTCCCACTTGGTAAGCATATTCTCCTCTCATGTAAAAATCTAGGGGTCAAACCCCACATAATTTTTTTTACCGTGCATTCTATTTTTATTCATTTTTTTGCCTTATTTATCCATGGAAAAATTCTATAAAAATATCCATAAATTCAAAATTAATTATAGGATATTTCTAAAATTAGTTTTGAGAATTTTCTGGCATTACACAGAGGCACATGCTTGCTCAAAAATCGGACAGCATCTCCCTTGTATGGCGGACAATATGGGTCAATTATATAAAATATCTCACCAATATAGCTCTGCCACAAGCGGCTGGCATCACAATAATAAGAAGTGAACACATCCACGTAGTTTATATCGAAATAAAATAATAATGGGTGGCTCAGCCACCTTAAACATAAAAGAAAAATCACAACCAATGAGAACTCAAAAGTCTCTGTCATAACAATAACAAAACCAGTCCGATAACTGATAAAGAAAAGAAATACGGCAAACTAACACAATACCGAGATAGAAAACGCTAAACCAAACTGACCAGGTGGGACTGAGGGACTGGCAACTGGATCATCTCTTGGCTCCAAGCAATGTTGGGACCGGGTGCATGCCGACGCGGACACGTAATGTAATTGTTACATAATTACATGCAGCGGAAACAAAAACATGAATAATTTCTTAAATTATTCTAACACATATCCTAAGCATGCAATGTGTTCACATAATTGTAATATAAAATTTTTGCAGAAAAGGAAATTACTCTACGAATTACCTTGCGTAAATTGGAAGAAGGGACGAGATCCAACCGTTAGCGTCCCTTGAAAGCTCCGCCTCTATTCGTATCCATGCCGATTATCGTCGGGATGACTTCGCTAAGCCACGAGTTTCGTGTTCATGAGAACTACTAGATTCTCCGTGAACACGACGAAAACCGAGAGAGTAATCAAATCGAAAGACTCACCACCAAGGTTGTCCGAAGAGGAAGATCGTCGCAAGGAAGAACTTCGTCGCCTTGATGCTTCTCCTTGTGCTCCCGGCAAGAAGAAAGAAGGAGGGCCTATGGCCGGCCAAGAGAGAGGGAGAGAAGAAGAGGAGAGAGCCCAAGCAATTCTTAGATGGATCCTCTTTCATGGCACCCCTTGGGTCCTTTATATAGGGAGCTCCTCCTCAATCAAGCCTCTCAATTTTGGCATAATTTTTATATCAAACCATAATTGATTTTTGTCTCATGATTAAAATCAAATTTTAATTCATGATAAAAAAACAATCAAGCCTCTTAATTTTGGCATAATTTTTATATCAAACCATAATTGATTTTTGTCTCATGATTAAAATCAAATTTTAATTCATGATAAAAATCAATCAAGCCTCTTCCATCTTATGGAATAAATCTCCAATCAATCCATGATTGATCAAAACAAAAGAGAAGGAGAGAGAAGGCCGGCCAAACCAAGGAGAATATTCTCCTTGGCCGGCCCATCTTGGTTCAAATAAATTACGGGCCAAAATTTACACACAAGGGAATTCAACTCAAGTGATCGGCCAAGTTTTTATCCAAACCAAAGGTCCATGGTTCAAAACCTACCAATGGATTAAATTTTGTCATCTTTACTTTATTATAAATTTTTATAAAACAAACCAACTCTTTGGTTTATTTTAATTCATGATAAAATAATCCCATGGTTTATTTTAAGCTTATAATAAAACATACCACCTTCGATCAAATCCCTTAATGAATTAAACTTATTTAATTCACCCATTAAGTCTTTAAAAGACTTAGCCATTCTATGCTTCCGATGCATCTGAAATAAATTCAGTTTTGACTAATCGTTTGGCTCAACCAAACTTAATCTTTCTTGATTGAAAAATCCAATTTTCAAGTCGTTTTAAATCCCTCGGATTACTCGTAGTGCGTGTGACTAAATTGGCTTTCGATTTAAGTTGGCCGTCTATAATTAATCAATTAATTAAAGAATGATCATGAGTGACACCTAGTAGTACATCATGATCCCTAATTAATCGAAAGATCAACGGTTGACTTCAGAAACAATTCTGAAACCCTTCAACAGCTATAATGAATCGTGTCCCATTCCCTTCACAATCTTATACCCACTTGGTTCAGGACATGGTCTATGTGTGTCAGTCCCCACTAGGATGACTACGTCACACCTAGCCCAAGTAATATTTTCTAGTCCTATGGATTCTAATTACTCTCATGTATTTAAGAGATTCATACTCTGAACATGTCATGCTCTGGCCAGAGGCTTCGAGTAACAATCCGACGATAGGTCTCGGGTATACATCTCCTCGCAAGGAGTGGTGAATCTATTGTAGGCTATTCAAACATCTTCGGGCACTTCAGCTTATACACAATCATCCTGGGTCCACACCTCCTTGGAGATGCTTGCTTAAGATGTCAAAGTATAAGTCTCCATGACCAAGATGACTTGAACACCGCAAGTCAAAGGAACATCGCACTTAAGCTGCAGTAAGAACTTCACTGGCATATCTATATGTAGACTACCATATGAAGTTTTACAGCCAGTCACTCCAATGAACTAGTTCCCTTAACTAGCATTCATGTTTATCTCCGGACATCTCCATGTCACCAGCCAGTGAAAATCAGCTGATTAGAGAATAACCCATGCTAGTCTCAACAGAATTGATAGTGCCCATATTTATCAATTCATCGACTAGGGATAATTTCAATACTTCACAATTGCACATGTAGAGATAATCACTAGTTGTGAATTCATCACAAATTCTCTCATGCTGTGAATTGTATTGCGGACATTCAGTAAATGAGTTTAAGATCTCAACCAAATACACAAACATATATACTCAAATAGTGAATATTCATTTATTAGAATAAATGATTACAATCATAAGACGATTGCCTTAGGACACTTCTCTCATATCACTAACAAGCAAAACATCTACCTGCTACCTGAAACAAAAATAGGTGGTAGTGGTGGTGAGTTCGTGCGGACTTTGCAGGTATATGAGTAGACAATAAGCATGGCATAATAACAAGTTATAATATATAGATAATCCAACAGGGTACAGTCCATAAGGAATATAGGAACCTAAACATGCATAACATATATCGAACGACAGGTTATAAAACTGAATAACAACTAAACAGGCGTAAAATAACGCAACAACAATAAAACCAAGATATAGATGCATGTCAATCATGTGCAACAATCATTGCTCATATAAATGCAACAATCACAGAAAAATGCATAAACGAAATACGTATGCACATGATGCAATGACATGTGTCACCCTTGACGCCAGTAAAGCTGCCAACACATCACATCTGTATGACCGAGTGGGTAGGGTTGTGACAACTGTACACACTCCAACATATAAATACCACAGAAGGCGTGGTTGAGTGGACAGGATGCTGGGGAGCCTACACTCCAAACCCTGCTACATAGGGCGAGCTACTACAGCTACAATATCCCTCGAAAAATAACGGTGAGGGTGAGCCACCAACAGCTCTAATATCCTTCTAAAACCAAAGGTGAGGGTGTCACTGTTTGGCATAACAGGACAGATGATTGTACTCTAATAACTACCACGACAACAAGTAGATGAGTGAATCGAACAACAATATGACTAACGACGGCTTAACCAAATGTAAGCCCAACAGTCGTTAGTATGCAATGTGCAAGTATGGTGCATGATATACGATGCACGAACAATCGGAGAAAAAACGATGCAATAAAATCCAAGGAGTATACGATGCATCAATACAACCAACCAGAAATCGCAAAATAACGATTATGCACCTACACTAATAGGTAGAATATTTCTAATGCCAAATAAACCTAATTGGGTTTAATGAACTTCTAAGTGCTCGCGTACAAACGACACTTTATAGAATAAAAAACCAATAGAGGACTGTACGGATACAAATTTGGAATACTCGAAGATCAATGAAGAAAAAGTATCAATGGCGATGTTAAAATAACAAACGATAAAGAACAAGGTCAAGCAACCTACTAGACAGAAGTTAGCCATGCTTTAAGGTAAACGAAACTATTCGAGTACAAAGGAGAAATACCCACCTTATAATTGTAGAAGTTCGTAAACGAGGATCTTCTACGATCAACCAAACATGTCCGAATCAAGGTCCTGTATCCACGATTCAAATTTAGCTATTTATAAAATCCATAAAATAACTAAATTAACTACTAAGAATAATTAAGATCTAACCCTAACTCAACATCTGTTTAATTATAGAACCAATCAAACTTATACATCCCAACCTACATCATGAACATCGCAACTGACAACAACTAAATAACAAAGCAATTCAACAACCCACTGTTTACTTTCTACGATTTGCATCCAACTTTGTAACCAAAGCAACCTCCTCATTGGCACACAACCAATATTAGATGCAAATTAAATTAGATCTATTATCAAAATACCTGATCCATTATCAAACTGCCTCCTAACACACCATAGCCCACGGTAAGGATAGCAAAACCCACACCTCAGGAGTAACTCACAACATCATCAAATGTAGGGCAGAAAAAAAGTAACCAAACTCAAATTCAGTCTTCCATAGATCAACAACCCAACTCCACAGCCTATTTGCCATCACACGCAACCCTACTTAGCTATCCTATGGTAGGAAACCAAAGGAAAACAATGCAATTAACCCAAAACAAACTCCCATTGGATCTCCCGGCAACCAGCACAGAATTATCTACAAACAATCTTACGAGTTCAACCAATAACCAAATTCATATCAATCTCATACCTGAGTTAGCACCGACCACAGTTCTTCTGCCCTAATCGAAAACCCACACTAGGGCATGGCTAAGAGGAGTTGATGTGCGCTCGACGAAGGGGAGGAGTTGCGGCTCAGTGTCGATCGCCTGAGATCGCACGAGGGAGAGAGTCGCACCGTCTGTGGCGGCGTGGACAGCGTCGCCATCGACTTGCTCGAGGAAGAGGAGTCATGACTTCTTGTTTGTGCGCTCGTAGAAGACGAAGAAGAAGAAGAGGCGGGGGTGGCTACCGGCGTCGCTCGGTGTCGGGGTCTGCTAGGGCTGCGGTGGGTGCGGTTTCGCGCAGGGAAAGTCGGCGACGAGGAGAGAAGAAAATGGCAAAAAGGGAAATCGGGGAGATGGGCGTCGGGCGGTTTCGAGAGGATCGGGGGTGGTTTCGACAGGTTAAGGGGAGAACTTAGGGCTTTTAGGGTTTTATATAAGTTTTTGGCCTTTTGCAAATAAGCCCAACTATTTACGCTATTCACAACTAGGTTCCTATTTTTCAAAAACTTAGTTTTTCAACCCTTTAAAAATCCGGTATTTAACATAAATTCCGCTGCATATTTTTTCTTTTTAATCCAAAAAAGTTTTCACGATATTCACCCCCCTCTATCGTGTTTTCTCGATCCAACACCAATGAGGAAGTAGATAGATCTGAACCCGAATTAGTACAAGAGTATGAATCTAAATCTGAGATAATAATGGTCAAGAGGAAGAATCCTAACAAGGATTCAAAAGGTAATATTATACATTTAAATTTAAAGATCATATAGCATGTTTTAAGTGTAGTGAAAAAAGACATTACAAAAGCCAATGTCTTGAGAGTTGATCTGCACAATCGGTGGTAAAGGAGAAACTAAAGCCACGAGTCCGAAAATCAAAAGAGCACATCAAATGCTTTAAATGCAAAAGGATGAGACACTACAATAATCAATGTCCAGAAAGAAGATTCATGGATTTAAGAGGAGCAATTAAGGTAAATCAATTTAAATTAAATAAAAATTTATATACTTAAGACTTGCATGGTTTAGATTATGCTAAAAGATTAGAAATGCATAAAAAATCTAGATTAAAATGTTCTAACAAACTGCTTAACAAAAATAATTTAATTAATCAAAATTTAATTATTTCAAATATACCTAATCTTGATAAAATCAACACAAATTTAACATGTTCATTAATCAAGTTAAATTCAAAATTTGAAGATCATATAGCATATTTTAAGTACAGTGAAAAGAGGCACTACAAAAACAAATGTCTAGAGAGTCGATCCGCACAACCAGTGACAAAGGAGAAACCGAAGCAATGAGAGGGAGTCGCATAACTGATAGAATTGGACAACATCTCCCTTATATTGTGGATAATCTGAATCCATCAATACTTGGGTTGCACGACCTCCAACAATATCCTCAGCCCATACGACCGGTAAAATAATAAAAAGAAATTAAAAGAATCACAAACATACAAATGCGATTGCCATCACAACTTACATCACAAAAATACACTACAAGCTCCACCGAAGTGCACAAAGCACACAACCACAAAAGAAAGGACAAATAAAAATCCATAGTAACAGAAAGAAAAATACACCATCACCACAAGAATACCAAAAGACAACCGAGACGAAGTCATCGATGGGAAGAAATTGGTTGTCAAACTCGCTCTTGACAACTCTATGTATATCAGACTGAAAATAAAAATATAGCAATCGGGGGTGAGTTCGAGAGAAGTCTACGGGTATAGAGATAGATATGCATGACATCAAAAAGCTATACAAGCAATATAGAATGAAAAAAATACAATCTCATAACAATTTCAGAAACATGACTAAAATATTGTATGAAATGTACATACTGTTGGGACCGGGTGCATGTTGACATGGATGCGGGTTTGTAATTTTGAAATTAATTACGTGCAGCGGAAGGTTTAGCATATATAATTTCTCAAATTATATAACTACACATCTAAGCATGCAATTTTATCTTGTGTAGACATGATCATATATTTAAAATTTTGCAGAAACATAAACTAATTTACGTATTACCTCACGTAACTCGAAGGAAGGGACGAGATCCAACCGTAAGCGTCCCTTGGAAGTTTCGCCTCTATTCGCGTCCACGTCGAGTATCTTCGGGATGACTTCGCAAAGCCACGAGTTTCGTGTTCTCGAGAACTACTAGATTCTCCAAGAATGCGACGAGAAAAACCAAGAGAGAAGTCGGAAGACTAACCACAAAAGGATGGCCGGAGCTTCCTTCTCCGGCAACAGGTGGTGGTCGGCAAAAGATCCTTCTTGGGGCTGGTTGGCGCACGACAAGAAGGGGAGAAGAGAAGGAGAGAAAGAGAGGGAGAGAGCCTATGCCTTTTTCACTTCGATTATCTTCCAAGCCTTGCCTTGGGTCCTTTATATAGTGGTCTCTCAACCATCAAGCCTCTCAAATATGGAATAACTTATTCCATCATGCCAAATTTGATTTTATACCATGGTTCAAATTATATTTTAATTCATGATAAAAATCAATCAAGTCCCTTTTCTCTTATGGAATAAATTTCCTTATCATGGTAAATCAATCCATGATTGATTTTATAAAATAAACCAATCCATGGGTCATTTTAATTTCCATGAAGAAATAAACAAAACCTTGGTTTATTATAAAACAAATTTATATCATCCATAATTTTATAAAACAAACCACACTTGGTTTATTTTATAAATTGAACCAAAAACTTGGTTCTCTCCCTTTATTGTGGTCGGCCAAGCAAAGAGGATGGAAGCCCTCTTTGGCCGACCCATCCTAGCCACGCCCCAATGAATTAAACTTATTTAATTCATCTATTAAGTCTTCAAAAGACTTAGCCATTTTACGCTTCCGATGCGTCTCTGAAAAATTCAGATTCGACTTATCGTTTGGCTCAACCAAACTTAATCTCTCTTGATAGGAAAATCCAATTTTCAACTCGTTTTAAATCCCTTGGATTACTCGTAGTTCGTGTGACTAAATAGGCGTTTGATTTATATTGGCCGTCTATAATTAATCAATTATAGAACGATAATGAGTGGAACCTAGTAGTTCATCATGATCCCCAATTAATCGAAAGATCAACGGTTGACCTCAGAAACAATACTGAAACCCTTCAGCAGCTATAATGAATCGTGCCCCATTCCCTTCACCATCATATACCCACTTGGTTCAGGACATGGTATATGTGTGTCAGTCCCCACTAGGCTGACTGCGTCACACCTAGCCCAAGTAACGTTTTCTCGTCCTACAGATTCTAATTACTCTCATGTATTTAAGAGATTCATACTCGAGCATGTCATGCTCTGGATAAAGGCTTCGAGTAACAATCTGATGATAGGCCTTGGGTATACATCTCGTCGCAAGGATTGGTGAATCCTTTGTAGGCTGTTCAAACATCTTCGGGCACTTCGGCTTATACCCAATCATCCTGGGTCCACACCTCCTTGGAGATGCTTGCTTAAGATGTCAAAGTATAAGTCTCCATGACCAAGATGACTTGAACACCGCAAGTCAAAGGAACATAGTACTTAAGCTGCAGTAAAAACTTCATTGACATATCTATACGTAGACTATCATATGAAGTTTTACAGCCAGTCACTCCAATGAACTAGTTCCCTTAACTAGCATTCATGTTTATCTCCGGACATCTCAATGTCACCTGCCAGTGAGAATCAGCTGCTTAGAGAATAACTCATGCTAGTCTCAATAGAATTGATAGTGTCCGTATTTATCAATTCATCGACTTGGGACAATTTCAATACTTCTCAATTGCACATGTAGAGATAATCACTAGTTGTGAATTCATCACAAATTCTCTCATGCTATGAATTGTATTGCGGACATTCAGTAAATGAGTTTAAGATCTCAATCAAATACACAAACATGTATACTCAAATAGTGAATATTCATTTATTAAAATAAATGATTACAATCATAAGGTGATTGCCTTAGGACACTTCTCTCATATCACTAACAAACTCCCACTTGGCCTAATGCCAATCGCTACGGTACCCAATACCACAGGCTCTAACATGACCCTCAACTTGTTTTGAGGCAAGGCCTTAGTTAAAAGATCCGCTAAATTTCTTTCAGTGGGAATTTTCTCAATTTGTATACCATTCCTACTTATAATCTCTCTGATCAGATGATAGCGGCGAAACACATGTGTGGATCGCTGATGAGACCTTGGTTCCTTTGCTTGTGCAATAGCTCCATTATTATCGCAGTAAACCGGTATTGCTTCATCAATGGTTGGAACCACACCAAGTTCTGAGACAAACTTCTTGATCCAGACTGCTTCCTTTGCTGTTTCCGAAGCTGCAATATATTCCGCTTCCGTGGTAGAATCCGCTACAGTGTCTTACTTAGAACTCTTCCAACTTATTGTACCTCCATTCAAAATAAATACGTATCTGGACTATGATTTGGAGTCATCCTTATCTGTCTGGAAACTGGCATCTATATACCGACGTATTACCATATCACCTTCTCCAAATATTAGGAACACATCCTTAGTTCTTCTTAATGACTTGAGGATTGTCTTGACAGCCGCCCAATGATCCATTCCTGGATCAGACTGGTATCTGCTTGTGACGCTCAGAGCATACGATACATCGGGCCTAGTACATAACATAGCATACATGATAGATCCTATCGCGGATGCATAAGGAATCTTATTCATGCAAATCCTCTCGTCTTCTGTGCGCAGACACATAAACTTCGAAAGGTTGATCCCATGCCTGATTGTAAGGTAACCTTTCTTGGATTCCGAAAGACCAAGCAATCGTTTTGATCTATCTCTATAGATTCTAATCCCAAGGATATAGGTTGCTTCTCCCAGGTCTTTCATGGAGAAAGTTTTGGACAACCAAATTTTAACTGACTGTAAGACTGATATATCGTTTCCTATAAGTAATATGCCATCGACATATAACACTAGGAAAACGACTGCACTCCCACTAACCTTCTTGTACACACAAGGTTCGTCAGGATTTTGTGAGAAATTAAACTCTTTGATTGTCTCATCAAAACGGATGTTCCAGCTCCTGGATGCTTGCTTTAGTCTATATATGGATCGTCGAAGCTTGCATACTTTAATTTTTTTAACCGATGTGAAACCTCCAGGTTGTATCATGTATACATCCTCAAGCAGGTTTCCATTAAGGAAAGCTGTTTTCACATCCATTTGCCATATCTCATAATCATAATGAGCTTCTATGGCCAAGAGCATCCGAATGGATTTAAGCATAGCTACTGGAGAATAGGTTTCGTCATAATCAATTCCTTGTTTCTGACGATATCCTTTTTCCACTAATCTAGCCTTAAAGGTAACAACATTACCTTCCATGTCGGTTTTCTTCTTGAAAACCCACTTGCACCCTATGGGCTTAATCCCTTCAGGTGGATTAACCAAGTCCCATACTTGATTTTTGTACATGGAATCCATTTCCGACTTCATGGCTTCAAGCCATTTATCGCTTTCTGAATTTTTTAGAACATCTTCATAACTGATAGGTTCATCATCGTTAATGAGTAACATGTCGTTCGATTCACTTATGAGAAATCCGTATCTCTCTGGAGTATTGCATGTCCTATCAGACCTACGAAGAAGTGGTGTTGTTTTAGGTTAACTGATAGCTCATTATTATGAGTTATTTGTTGTGGGTCTAGACTAGGTGTCTCTGTAATGTCTATTGGAGTTTCTTGAACTTCTTCAAGATCAATGCTACTCCCACTGTTTTCTTGTAAAAGAAATTCTTTTTCTAGAAATACAGCATGCCATGAAACAAACACCTTTTGTTCCAAGGGATGATAGAATTGGTAACCTTTCGTTTCCTTAGGGTATCCAATAAATAGACATTTATCCGACTTAGCATCCAATTTGTCTGATACAGTCCGCTTTACATAAGCAGGACAACCCCATAACTTTAGATGAGATAAATGAGGTTTCTTACTATTCCACGTCTCATATGGAGTAGTAGAGACTACCTTGGTCGGGACTCTGTTTTGTAAGTAAACAGCTGTCTTAAGCGCATAGCCCCAAAAGGATTTTGGAAGAGTTGAATGATTTATCATAGATCTAACCATGTCCATCAAGGTTCAGTTACGCCTCTCAGATACACCATTATGCTGTGGTGTATATGGCGGAGTCCATTGAGACAATATCCCATTGTCCCTAAGATAATCTTGAAACTCTTGACTTAAGTATTCACCACCCCGATCGGATCGAATTATCTTAATACTTTTGCCAAGCTATTTCTCTACTTCACTTCTGAACTCTTTGAATTTCTCAAAAGCTTCAGATTTGTGTTTCATTAAGAACACATACCCGAATCGTGAGTGATCAACGATAAAGGTAATGAAGTAGCAATAGCCTCCTTGTGCAAGAGTTGACATTGGTCTACATACATCAGTATGTATTAGACCAAGCAATTCTCCCACTGGTTTACCTTTTTCGGAAAAGGGTAATTTGGTCATCTTGCCTTTTAAGCATGATTCTCATGTATCAAATGAACCGGGTTCAAATGATTCCAGAATTCCACATCGGTGTAATTTGGTCATGTGTTTCTTGCATACATGGCCAAGACGACAATGCCATGTATAGGAGTCTATTTGATTATCTATTCTAGCATGTTTGTTGCTAACTTCGATATTGAAAATGTCACCGGATAAATCTAACATGTAGATACCATTGCATAAAGTTCCGGTCCTATAAAGAACACCATTTAAAGTTATGTAACAACAATTGTTACTAAAAGTTAAATGATAACCCTTTTCATTCAAGCATGAAATAGATACAATGTTCTTTATTAACGAAGGAACAAAATAACAATTATCCAATTCTAAGACAAGTCCAGTAGGGAGCTTTAGCAAATATATTCCGATGGCAACAGCAGCAATCTTTGCTCCATTTCCAACTCGCAAATTTGCTTCTCCCTTGACGAGTCTTCTTCTATTCGTTAGCCCCTATATGTCATTACATATATGTGAGCTACACCCAGTATCAAGTACCCAGGTGTTCGAGGAAATAGAGTGACATTCAATAACGAAGATACCTGAAGAGGATGGGGCATCGGATGCCTTCTTCTTCAAGGACTCAAGATAAACCTTGCAGTTTCTTCGCCAGTGGCCCTCCTTGCCGCAGTGATGGCAAGTGCCTTTTGGTGCCTTTTCAATCTTTTTGGCCCTTTTCTTCCTTCCCTTATTTTGTTCTTTGGGCGTCCTCTTAGAGCCTTTCTTTGAGGAACCAACTAACAGTACCGTCTTCTGATCCTGCTTTACAGAAGGCTATATAGTCTTCAGCAGGTTAAGCAACTCAGGAATGGTAGTTTCCAGTTTGTTCATTCGATAGTTCATCACAAACTATGAGTAACTCTTGGGCAAACAATGCAGAATTAAGTCAATACTTAGTTTGTGATCTATTACAAATCTGAGTGTGCCTAGTCGCTCAATGTACCCCAACATCTTCAACACAAACTGTGAAACAGAAGTGCCTTCCTGCATCTTAGAGGTGAAGAGGAGTCTGGAGACCTCAAACCTTTCGGATCTCGCCTGCTCGTCAAACAACTCATGAAGATGGAAGACGATGGTATGAGCATCCATATGCTCATGCTACTTTTGAAGCTCGGGTACCATATAGGCCAGCATGATGCAACTCGCAAGTTCAAAATCGGCCACATGTTTCTGATAGGCCACTAACTAGTCTGAAGTTGCATCTTCAGGAGGATGGTTGGGAAATTGTTCTTCAAGGACATAAGCAAGCTTTTCTGCCTTGAGGACTATCCTTAGGTTTCGAAGCCAGTCCACGAAGTTTGACCCAGTCATCTTATTGGTGTCCAAAATGGAACGCAAATTTATAGAAGACATGATCAGGTGATTATCCTAGAAATATAAATTGAGGTTATGTGATGAGAATGATAAAGAATGTATCAATATATATTAATTAAATCCTATTTATTTTTCGAATTGAATAACCCTTTTTTCATCAATTCGGGAGATCATAGGAACATCTCTAAATAGGTTGATATCCAACCATAGATAAAAATAACCAAGTTATTCTTAGCTATGAAGGTAGGTAATTATACCGATTACATATTATACATATGTAACTATCACATTATACTATCAACTAATTGAATGTTTGGATAAATTATTGGGTTATTAACTCATTAACAATTATGCAATAGTATACATAGCACCCAACTGCACCTCTCTTTACATCGACCTTGGCTGTGGCACAACAAATCGATGCTCCAAGCTTAAGGCTGACCCATTAATCAAGAAATAGTTTTAACATGGTTGGAGCTCATTCAACCGTTTAGTCAGGCTTGGATGTGTCCAACAACCAAAACTAAGGATTGTCCTCTGACTCCAACTATATTAATCATAAACTAATTCCATGGTTTGAACATGTTGAGGTTCAAGCCAGGCATGGATGTGTCCATCAACCCAAACGAGAAACAAAACTCCGGTTCTAACCATATTAATGGAAGGTGTTGGCCTTAATATTTTGTAAGGGGATTTGGGTCTCATCCTTTTCCTTTTATGCACATTCATGACATATAATTATGTTATATTCTAATGATTTCTTAATAAAGTATGTATGTGACTTAATTTATCAAGTCTCATTAATTGAATTAGGAACCAGATTTCCTAATTCTAATTTCATACTTTATTCAAGGAATTGTTTTGGGAAATAATTTCCTGAATTATCATAATCAATTTCGGAAATAATATGTTTAAGACTTTGATTTCTCTAAATCAAATCTTATTAAATTAAGAGACAGATTCCCTTAATTTAACCACATATTATTTTCATAAAAATCTTATTTAAGGAAAGATACTCTATAGGAAACAATTTTCCTAATTAATTTTGGAGACAATAATATGTAAGAGCATCACCTCATAAATCAAATAAGGAAATTATCGTTTGAGAATCACCTCAAAAATTTCCAAGATTTGAACACATATTTTATTTATGGAAAATTAATATCAATAACTTAATTTGGACGGCTCCCTGAGGCTCAATCCAAAATAGGAATTTTGTTGGATCGAGAGAACCGATAGAGGGGGGGGTGAATATCGGAAATCGTTCAGATTTGAGAAAGAGAAATTGCACAGCGGAAGATTTAAAAATGAAAACACGAACACAGGGATTTTTACTTGGTTTGGAGCCTGGGTCGACTCCTACTCCAAGGCTCACGGTCGTTGACCGTTTTCTGTGGGCAATTCTATAAGTTCGCAAATCAGTTTACAGAATTTGAGTTACAACAATAGCACAGTAAACTTTAATAATTAAAAAGAGGCTCTTCTTTTACCGACGTCCGTTGTGGGTTGACTTTTTCAGAGCAGCGGGACATCGTCGGCTCGAGTTGGGAAGTTTTCGGAGCGAGGCGTGAGAGCGGAAGAGCGTAGAAGCGTTGTGTCGGAGCTGTTGTTGAAGGCCTGGGCGTTGGGTGCTATTTATAGCACCTCGGGGCGCCCTGGACGTCGTGGGCGCCCCCACGTGTCAAGCGATCCGGGCTTCACTCGGTCAAACTCTATCCCACTCGAATAGGGATGAGTTTTGACACTGGGGGTGCCCTGGACGCAGGGGGCGCCCTGGACGCAGGGGGCGCCCTGGACGCAGGGTTCGCCTTGCTTGACTTCTTCAGCGCGGGCTTCTCGGCTAAATAAGTGTAATCGGCTTCGCTGGCGTAGGCGCGGGGTGCCTTGGCTGCTGGGGGCGCCCTGGGCGCTGAGGGTGCCCCGGCCAGTATTCAGCCGAAGCTCCTTTTGCTTCATTTGTTTCATGTTCACCTTGGGGGCACCCTGGACACTCAGGGCGCCCTACTCAGCTGCTGCCTCACTCATTTGAGGCTCTCTGAGCTGCAGACACTCGTTCCTTTGGTCCTGCATCCAGGGTTAGTCCGAAAACAACATAAAACAGTAAGTTGTTAGTTTCATACAGCCTTAGCTATCTTGGTTCTGACTTTGGGCCTCCAAAATGGAGCCCTAGGTCGAACCGACGCCTACTGTTCCCTCGACGGGGAACGCATCCTCACCTACTCCTCTCGGGAGAATGTACCTAATGCCAACCGTTCCTCTGGTTGGACTTTTGTCTCGCGGTCCTTCGCCAAGTCTCGGATACCGAGCTGTCCTTCGCCCGGTGCCTAGCAGTCCTTCGCTAGGGCTTCATTCCCAAGCCGTCCTTCGCCTGGAGCCTAGCTGTCCTTCGCTAGGGCTTTTCACCCTGGCTTTCCTTCGCCAGTGCCTAGCAGTCCTTCGCTAGAGCTTTTTACTTTGCACACTAGAGTGACATGTTAGATCACAAGTGAGACTTAACTTTTGAACCCTGTTGCCATTATCAAAACACAGGTTTGACTTTGGTGCTTTCTGCACCAACAATCTCCCCCTTTTTGATTTATTGCAACCCTAGTTCAAAAAGTTAAGTTAAATCAAAGCAAAAAAACATTAAATTTTGTTCTCTCCCCCTGGAAGGAATTTCCCCCTAGATTTTTCAAAAACTCGTGGGGTTCTGAAAAAAATTTTACTTAGAATTTTTCAACAGTACTTTTGAAAGCTTAAGTTTAGGTACTAGATTTTTCAAAAACTCGTGGGGTTCTGAAAAAAAATTTTACTTAGAATTTTTCAACAGTACTTTTGAAAGCTTATGTTTAGGTACTTGGAAATCTTTTGACAATTTAAAAGTACCTAGAAGAGTTTTTGGAAGCATGAGTTTTGAAACACAGATGCTTAAGTACTTTAGTCAAGTTTTGAAAAACAGAAGCTTAAAAAAACTTAAGTACTTTAGTTAAGTTTTGAAAAACAGAAGCTTAAGAGAAAGCTTAAGTACTTTAGTAAAGTTTTGAAAAATAGAAGCTTAAAAAAAAGCTTAAGTACTTTAGTCAAGTTTTGAAACAATTTAAGTACTTAGTCAAGTTGTACTTATATAGTTTTGAAAAACTTAATTTTAACGTACTTATAGAAGTTTTGAAAAACTTTGAAAAGTAGCTAACTTTTTGAAAAAAGAGTTTGAGATTTTGAAAAAATTTGAACTCTCTCCTTTCTTAGTAGCTAACTTTTTGAAAAAAGAGTTTGAGATTTTGAAAAAATTTGAACTCTCTCCTTTCTTAGTAGCTAACTTTTTGAAAAAAGTGTTTGAGATTTTGAAAAAATTATTTGAACTCTCTCCTTTCTTATCTCTCCCCCTTTGCCATATATCAAAAACAGATAAGTATAGCAGAAATTAAATTGCACAAAGGAAATAATTTTCATAAAGGAAAATATTTGCATGATTTTGCTGTACTGAACCAAGACTTAAACCAAATCAGTTAGTTTTCTCTTGTAGGGACCTGTCTAACCCATTTAGCTACTTACTAACTGTTATAACCAATAGTTTTCACTAGGGTTAGTCAAGTTAAGTGTTTCTGTTCAAGTTAGATTTTCTAAACTTGACACTAAACTTGATTGCTGTGTAGGTTGTATTTAGTGCCCCAATTACTGCAGATGCACTGACTTAAAGCATCTTGAATTAAGGCAAAGACCTAAGCATCTCAACCCTTTCTAGGTTATCAATCAAAAGTACCCTAAGGTGCTTGTGAGATGCTGACTTCTAAATCTATAGGTGCATGCAGTTCTAGGTTTAGGGCCTAGGTTAAGTCCATTTGAAAAAATCCCTAGTTTTGAAAGGGGGTAGTTTAAAAAAAAACTAAGTCGAAAAAAATTGATTTTAAAAATAATAGTTTTTCAAGATTCTTTTAAAAACTGATTTTAAAATTAAATAAAAAGAAGAGTTAATCTATTCTACAGAGCACAATCCTAACTGCCTAATAGAAAAGTAACAAGTACTCATAAGCTAGTCAACGGTCAAACATAGAGTAGTCAACACAGTCATAAGTTAACCCTACTGAGTAGGGGCAGTCAAATAGTTACTGATACAATGCTAAGCAGATCTAAGACGAGGGACCGGGATGATCAGATGGGCCCGGCTGCCATGCATCGAATCGTGCCATCATCTCAATGTATCGTGCATCCACCACTTCTCGATCGGCTCTACGAGCGTCCGTCTGCTCGATGTGATAGGCCTCGACCTCCTCTCGGAGACTATGGATCTCCGTCTGTATCTGTGTGAGACGCTGATCGAGGGTCGGTGGTGGAGGCTCGTGATACCATGCTCGGGCTGCTGCCGCTATGTCCCCGACCTCCACGTCTACTTCCTCGTCTGAGTCGATTGGGGGAGCTGCTCTCTGACGTCTCCAGGACATGACCCCGGTACCGGACACTTCTATACCGGCTAGGGCGAAGTTTCTATAGCCTATTTCATCGTAATCGGTCAAAGCGGCCATCTCTCCCTCAGTAATGTTTCTACCGTGGTGATGTAATATGGATGTGATGATGTGGCAGTAGGGTGTGCGTACCCGCCCTTGCGTGGTAACACTGGATGCATGTAGGATAGCATGAAACATGTGAAGTCCTATGTCGATGTCTAGATGTTGAATCAAAGCGTACAGGAGAAAGGCGTGGAATGGTCGCATAGTGGTGACGTCCCTGGTGGACAATGGCAGAATACATCGGACTATGACTCTATATAGAGCGTAGTCCTGGACCTCTAATTCGACAGACTGAAATCGTCTGGCCAGGGGTCGCCTAAAGAAGTATGAGTTAATGTATCTAAGGTGATGTGAGAGTAGGGAGCATCAAAGGGAGGCTCCCTAGGAGGGTAACAACAGAAGGTGGACTGCGAGAGTCGTAGTCCTAGAAATCGGTTGAGTAATGTTGGTGTGATAGTTAAGGGAATTCCTTGAATAATGGTGGAGAACATGAGACTATCCTGTCTAATTATGTTATTGTAAAATTCTGCACATAAGGATGTATTGATTGGATGGGTGCAGAATACGAGATTGTCAAGTTGGTAAAAGTTTATGACGTTCATTGCTAAGGGACAGGATTGGGTGAAAAATTATCTATTCAAGTAGCTCGTCTTAATAGGTTTATAGGTGGTACGAGCGAACTTATTACACAATTCTAAATTCGGAAACCTAGGAACAGGACTAGGTTGGGTACCGGGTTCTACTTGGTTTGGTCGGCGTCTTCTAAGTGAAGGAATGTGCATTTAAAGAAAGTATGCATTTAAAGAAAAATTGAAAAGAAATTAACTTAATTAAAAATTATACCAGGCTGCTCGGGGAGGCATTGTTGATGATGAGAGCTTGAGAGGGTTACAAGATCTCTTGGAAAGTAGAGAGTTGAGGAGAAGGAGTGGTTTGAGTGTGAAGAGTAGAAGGGGCATGGAACCCCTTTTATAGGGTAGTTTCGGGCGCCCTTTTGCGGGAGGGCGCCCTGTCTGGCGAGGGCGCCCTGTCTGACGAGGGCGCCCTAGCCAGGGCTGCAGCTGCCTTTAGGCAGCTTTCTGTCGTTGAAGGACTATTTGGAGGCGCCCAGGAGCACCAGGGCGCCCTGGTCAGCATGCAGTGGCAGATGACAGCTTTTGACCAGGCTCGGGGCGCCCGCAGGGGTTTGGGCGCCCTAAGGACTGGCTCTTGACCCTAAAAGAGTGCATTTGACCAGATTTGACCCGGTTTGAGTGTTTTGACCATGGTTTGTCTACATTGACCGTGGTTTGACTATTTTGACCATAGTTTGACTACTTTGACCATAGTTTGACTATTTTGACCATAGTTTGACTACTTTGACCAAGGTTTGACTACATTATTTTAGTGCCGTTCTAAACTAAATGTTAGACAAAATGCAATTATTAAATGAATCTTCATTAAGTTTGTTGTCTCACCCAGTCTACGGTTTTCAATCACATTAGCCTTATAGGTTTTGTGAGACAGGTTTTGATAAGTAAAATTGTTTTTGAAAAATTATTTATTTTGAAAACATTAAATTAATTTTTGAAAACAGTTGAATTAATTTTGAGAGAAAATGTTTGAATCTATACTTAACTAAAAATTGTGTTAGATTTGAATTTAAAAAAAAGTAATTTGAATTTGAAATTCAAAAATTGGCTTCCAGGTCTTGGTGAGGCACTAGGCCTTCTTTGGCCGTAGCCTTATTGGATCAACAACCCTTTCCTTGACAAAGTCGTTTAATGAAATTTCATTTTCAAAATTAATCTTTGAAAAAGTTCTGGTCTAACTAGTTTGGGTTTTGGATCGGTAGCTTCGGCTAGTTTCACCAGTTTAAAGAGACCAAGTAAACTTGATCTTATTAGAATTGGTTTCCCTAACGTACTATCATCTCACCTCCACCCAATACTATGTTTTCAAGTTTCAGTTAAGTTTGTTCAGTCCTTATACTAACCATTCCTAAGTTTAAGCATGGTAAATTGCAGAAATTAAACAAACAATCAAACAATCATATTGCAAGCAAATATTAACTCTTATCTAACAATAAATATAGTTTTCAGTTTGCCTCCCCTTGGACTAAAGCCACGGTAATAATTAGGCAAGATGTGAATCTTGTCCTTGGGGATCCAATACTAATTTGATCCAGTCGATTTGTTCAGGCACATTTTAGGTACCCATTCCTGAACTTTACCTCTGGACTGATTCAGTATAGCAAGGTAAGATCTTTGTCGGGATTTGGTTCTATAGCCAAGTCCGGATCGATTTAGAACGGACTTCTGTTTTCCTAGAATCATGTCAAGACCCTTGGAACCAGAAGTGAATCGTTCTAAGGCAGCTCTAAGGTCCTTAACCTGAGTTTTCAGGGAGGAGTTCTCTTTCTCAAGTTTTTCAACTTGAGTAGGAGTTCCTTCTTGAACTTTCTCGGTTAGGGATTTAGAGTCAGCTCCCTCTTTCAGGAGTTTTACTTCATATCGGAGTGACTCGACTCGGAGTTTGGCTTTTGCCAAGTCTCGAGAAAGATAATAAATAAGTTCATTTAATTGACCTCTATTGAAACCACTTACCTTGATTTCGCCGTCTTCTGAGAAGGTTAGTCTGCCGTCGTCTTGTTCTGATTCAGACTCGGTCCCGACTTCTTCTGAGGCGGTCAGGGCTAGTAGGTTTGACTGGGGTGCTTCTTCTTCTTCTTCTGAGGAAGATTCGTCCCAGGTTGCTTGTAGTGCTTTCTTTCTTCTTGACTTTTTGTTCTCCTTTAGGTTTGGACACTCCGTCTTGTAGTGGCCCTTCTTCTTGCACTCGTAGCAGGTTACGTTGGGTTTGTTTTTGTCATTTTTGGGTTTAGCTGGTTCGTCTTTTCTTCGGTTGGCCTTCTTTTTGTTGGTTTGGTTCTTTAATTCTTTATAGTAACTTCGGGCCAATCGGACCAGCTTCGGTCGATCTCCTTCTTCGTCTTCAGAGTCTGAGTCTGAGTTAGACTCGGTTTCAGGTTGAGGTTTCTTCTTTGTTGACCTTCCAGTTTTTCCTGCAACAAATGCAATACCTTTCTCGGCCATATTGCAGTTAGTCTGTTCATGAAGTTCTAACTCGGAAAACAATTCATCTAATTTAATTTTAGAGAGATCCCTTGAAACCTTGTATGCATCTACCATAGATGCCCACAAGGTATTTCTAGGGAAGGCGTTTAAGGCATACCTTATTAGGTCACGGTTTTCGACCTTGTGACCTATAGTGTGAAGACCGTTCATCAATTCTTGGATTCGTGCGTGGAGTTGGGCTGTTGTTTCATTGTCGACCATCTTCGATTCTTCGTTTCAGAGCGGTGTCCCACTCTGTGTAGCTTTGGGGTAGTCCTTCAGCATTTGTGGGAATCTCCAGTCCGGACTGGATGATGATCCACATGTCCACCTAAGTTTTCAGGTGGACCTCCATTCGACTTTTCCAGTATGAAAAGTCTTCTCCACTGAAAAGTGGAGATCTGGCGGTGCTGAATCCTTCTTGGATGGCCATTTAATCTGGAAAAGATAACTAACACAAAGAATTTCCCAAGACTTGGACTTGGATTAGTAGTGTGGGATAAGGAAAATGAAATAACGAGGGGTGTTGCACCAACCTCGATTAACGAAAAAAATGAACAAAAGATTTAAAAATAAAATCGAACGAGAAAAAGAAACTAAAGAAAAATCCGAAAATTTTTCAAACTGGTGGTTGCACCAAGTTTGAACTTCCCCGCTCTGATACCACTTGTTGGATCGAGAGAACCGATAGAGGGGGGGGGGGTGAATATCGAAATCGTTCGGATTTGAGAAAGAGTAATTGCACAGCGGAAGATTTAAAAACGAATACACGAACACAGCGATTTTTACTTGGTTCGGAGCCTGGGCCGACTCCTACTCCAAGGCCCATGGTCATTGACCGTTTTCTATGGGCAATTCTATAAGTTCGCAAATCAGTTTACAGAATTTGAGTTACAACAATAGCACAGTAAACTTTAATAATTAAAAAGAGGCTCTTCTTTTACCGACGTCCGTTGTGGGCTGACTTTTTCGGAGCAGCAGGACGTCGTCGGCTTGAGTTGGGAAGTTTCCGGAGCGAGGCGTGAGAGCGGAAGAGCGTAGAAGCGTTGTGTCGGAGCTGTTGTTGAAAGCCTGGGCGTTGGGTGCTATTTATAGCACCTCGGGGCACCCTGGACGTCGGGGGCGCCCCCACGTGTCAAGCGATCCGGGCTTCGCTCGGTCAAACTCTATCCCACTCGAATAGGGATGAGTTTTGACACTGGGGGCGCCCTGGACGCAGGGGGCACCCTGGACGCAGGGGGTGCCTTGCTTGACTTCTTCAGCGTGGGCTTCTCGGCTGGATAAGTGTAATCGGCTTCGCTGGCGTAGGCGCGGGGCGCCTTGGATGCTGGGGGCGCCCTGGGCGCTGAGGGCGCCCCGACCAGTATTCATCCGAAGCTCCTTTTGCTTCATTTGTTTCATGTTCACCTTGGGGGCGCCCTGGACACTCAGGGCACCCTACTCAGCTGCTGCCTCACTCATTTGAGGCTCTCTGAGCTGCAGACACTCGTTCCTTTTGTCCTGCATCCAGGGTTAGTCCGAAAACAACATAAAGCAGTAAGTTGTTAGTTTCATACAGCCTTAGCTGTCTTGGTTCTGACTTTGGGCCTCCAAAATGGAGCCCTAGGTCGAACCGACGCCTACTGTTCCCTCGACGGGGAACGCGTCCTCACCTACTCCTCTCGGGAGAATGTACCTAATGCCAACCGTTCCTCTGGTTGAACTTTTGCCTCGCGGTCCTTCGCCAGGTCTTGGATACCGAGCTGTCCTTCGCCCGGTGCCTAGCAGTCCTTCGCTAGGGCTTCATTCCCAAGCCGTCCTTCGCCTGGAGCCTAGCTGTCCTTCGCTAGGGCTTTTCACCCTGGCTTTCCTTCGCCAGTGCCTAGCAGTCCTTCGCTAGGGCTTTTTACCCTGGCATTCCTTCGCCAGTGCCTAGCAGTCCTTCGCTAGGGCTTTTTACTCTGCACACTAGAGTGACATGTTAGATCACAAGTGAGATTTAACTTTTGAACCCTGTTGCCATTATCAAAACACAGGTTTGACTTTGGTGCTTTCTGCACCAACAAATTTGACAGTTTAAATTTAATTTAGGAAATTTAATTATAGCAACTAACTTTAAATTGGACAGCTCCCCGAGGCTCAATCCAAAATAAAGAATTTTGTAAATAATTTAATTTCCAATTATGAATTTAAATGCCAATTCATATTCACATAATTTGTCTACACTTTCTTGAAAGAAAGTGCCCAAAATTGTGAGCTTTCCATAAACGGAAAGTTACCAAAAATAAAAGGTTTTCAGAATAATTGTAAGTTTCTAGTACAAAGAAAACTTACGTTTTTCCAAAATTGAAAAATTTCCAAAATAGGAAATTTCCAAAATTGGAAAGTTTTCACAATTATCATAAAATTTTAGAAATAGAGATATTTCTAAAGTTTGCGAAATTTCATGAGGATTTCCAAACTTTGAAATTGCTAAATCGAAAATTTACCATAATTGAAAAGTTTCGATAATTGGAAAATTTTCCGAAATTGAGATCATGACAAAGCTTTCCGCAAAAACAATTATATGATTATGTCGAACACAAACCTAGCTCTGATACCACTATTGGGACCGGGTGCATGCTGACATGGATGCTGGTACGTAATTTTGAAATTAATTACGTGCAGCGGAAGGTTCATCATATATAATTTCTCAAATTATTTAACCACATATCTAAGCATGCAATTTTATCTTGTGTAGACATGATCATATATTTAAAATTTTGCAGAAACATAAACTAATTTACGTATTACCTCGCGTAACTCAAAGAAAGGGACGAGATCCAACCGTAAGCGTCCCTTGGAAGTTCCGCCTCTATTCGCGTCCACGCCGAGTATCTTCGGGATGACTTCGCAAAGCCACGAGTTTCGTTTTCTCGAGAACTACTAGATTCTCCAAGAACACGACGAGAAAATCCAAGAGAGAAGTTGGAAGACTAACCATAAAAGGATGGCCGGAGCTTCCTTCTCCAGCAGCAGGTGGTGGTCGGCAAAAGATCCTTCTTGGGGATGGTTGGCGCACGGCAAGAAGGGGAAAAGAGAAGGAGAGAAAGAGAGGGAGAGAGCTTATGCCTTTTTCACTTCGATTATCTTCCAAGCTTTGCCTTGGGTCCTTTATATAGTGGCCTCTCAACCATCAAGCCTCTCAAATATGGAATAACTTATTCCATCATGCCAAGTTTGATTTTATATCATGGTTAAAATCATATTTTAATTCATGATAAAAATCAATCAAGTCTCTTTTCTCTTATGGAATAAATTTCCTTATTATGGTAAATCAATCCATGATTGATTTTATAAAATAAATCAATCCATGGTTCATTTTAATTTCCATGAAGAAATAATCCAAACCTTGGTTTATTATAAAACAAATTTATATCATCCATAATTTTATAAAACAAACCACACTTGGTTTATTTTATAAATTGAACCAAAAACTTGGTTCTCTCCCTTTGTTGTGGCCGGCCAAGCAAAGAGGATGGAGGCCCTCTTTGGCCGGCCCATCCAAGCCACGCCCCAATGAATTAAACTTATTTAATTCATCTATTAAGTCTTCAAAAGACTTAGCCATTTTACGCTTCCGATGCGTCTCCGAAAAATTCAGATTCGACTTATCGTTTGGCTTAACTAAACTTAATCTCTCTTGATTGGAAAATCCAATTTTCAACTTGTTTTAAATCCCTTGGATTACTCGTAGTACGTGTGACTAAATAGGCTGTCGATTTATGTTGGCCATCTATAATTAATCAATTATAGAACGATCATGAGTGGCACCTAGTAGTACATCATGATCCCCAATTAATCGAAAAATCAACGGTTGATCTCAGAAACAATTCTGAAACCCTTCAGCAGCTATAATGAATTGTGCCCCATTCCCTTCACCATCTTATATCCACTTGGTTTAGGACATGGTCTATGTGTGTCAGTCCCCACTAGGCTGACTACGTCACACCTAACCCAAGTAACGTTTTCTCGTCTTACGGATTCTAATTACTCTCATGTATTTAAGAGATTCATACTCGAACATGTCATGCTCTGGCCAGAGGCTTCGAGTAACAATCCGACAATAGGCCTTGGGTATACATCTCCTCGCAAGGAGTGGTGAATCCTTTGTAGGCTGTTCAAAAATCTTCGGGCACTTCGGCTTATACCTAATCATCCTGGGTCCACACCTCCTTGGAGATGCTTGCTTAAGATGTCAAAGTATAAGTCTCCATGACCAAGATGACTTGAACACCGCAAGTCAAAGGAACATCGCACTTAAGCTGCAGTAAGAACTTCATTGACATATCTATATGTAGACTACCATATGAAGTTTTACAGTCAGTCACTCCAATGAACTAGTTCCCTTAACTAGCATTCATGTTTATCTCTGGACATCTCAATGTCACCAGCCAGTGAGAATCAGCTGATTAGAGAATAACCCATGCTAGTCTCAACAGAATTGATAGTGTCCGTATTTATCAATTCATCGACTAGGGACAATTTCAATACTTCACAATTGCACATGTAGAGATAATCACTAGTTGTGAATCAATCATAAATTATCTCATGCTGTGAATTGTATTGCGGACATTCAATAAATGAGTTTAAGATCTCAATCAAATACATAAACATGTATACTCAAATAGTGAATATTCATTTATTAAAATAAATGATTACAATCATAAGGCGATTGCCTTAGGACATTTCTCTCATATCACTAACACATACCAGAGTCAACCAATCCTGTTGGGTAACAAGATCATAAGCTCTGAAAATCGAAACCCTCTATCGGTAAGCTTGTACCATTCGAGCAATGATAAACCCCTCCACGGGTAAGCTCATACCACATGAGCCAATGCAAGTTCATAAAACCATATGCAAATATCTCTTATATGTGCATGTTAATTATATGCAGCAATCATTGCTCAATCACATGCAATCATACATCATATGTACATGGTGCAATGTCATGTATCACCCCATGAAGCCAATCAAGCCACCGTTGCATGTCATTTACAAACGGACGAGTGGGAAGGGCCGTGACAACTATACACACTCTGTCGCCACTACTCCAGAGTAGCCTAGTGAATAGGATGCTGGTCGAGGATCATCCTCCTACCCGGAATGCATATGAGGGAGCACCACTCTCATCCCCTCGTATCATCGGAAAGAGGAGTTCACCAAATACACATCGCTCTGATCTACCACTACCCCTATGTGGGTGAGTGTGTCCTGACAGTGGCATGCTACCCACCCTCTAACAACCACTAACCCCTGAGTGGTTATGTGAGCAGGTCCTGATATGACTCTTGACCTGTCTCAATCATAAGGGAGCCAAAGGTTAACAATTATGTATCAATGTAAAGATGGTGCATGACACTAATCAATGCAACACCCACCTGATCATCATCCATACCATAATATGACATGCACAAGTTTGATTCATGTATCATAACCTACCATCATACAACTAGGTAAAGAGGTAAAAGTATAACTAGTGGTCATCGTAATGTCAGGTATAATGTGGCATACAACCAATCCTAAGCACATGTTCACACGTATGTGCTTTACAGAGTAAGAGTATCAAAGTAAGACTGTATAGATATAAACATGATTATCACAAGTCCAAGCAATAAAGTATCAAGTGGAATAATCAAAAGTTAGATAAAGGTAATAACCTACTACTACCATAACAACAAGTCATGCATACAATATTAGAAATAATGAGTCAAGTCAGAGGTATCTGCCTCCAATGAAGAAGCTTGAATCAGAAGAGAACTCCTGTCCAGGTATCCGCAACAAATTAATGTCCTATATCAATCACATAATTTTAGCTATTAATACACATAATAACTAGCTACAACCAAATTTCAAACTTAATTATAATTGGCCTAATTAGGTTTAACCTCAATTTATTTCTAAGTAGGTTTTCCTCCTCAATGGGTAGGTTAAGTCCATTGTTAACTTAACCCATACCATAACATTTCTAGATAGGTTTTCCTCCTCAATGGTTAGGTTATGTCCTCTGTTAACTTAATCCATACCATAACCAATCCTAAATCAATACCCAATCCATATGCCACATGACACATGTCAACCCCAAAACTAAACCACTATCAATATTTCATTCAAAAACTCTAATTCCATAATCACATAGATTAACCAATTGATCAACATCAAGCTATCTGAATCAACACTAATTTTCCATTCACCAACACCTTCACACAGCTCCAATAGTTAATCTGTTAGTGTCAGAAGTACCAGATCGAATCTTTTTTTTTTATTGGCAAAGGGTTCAAAGTTTAGTATATTTTGTGATCTAATATGTTTCACTAAGTGTGCAGGAAAGTCCTAGTGTAACTAGGCATGAAATCTTGATCTGTAGGGTTGAGCATGTTGGGACCGGGTGCATGTTGACATGGATGCGGGTTCGTAATTTTAAAATTTATTACGTGCAGAGGAAGATTTAGCATAAATAATTTCCCAAATTATTTAACCACACATCTAAGCATGCAACCTTATATTGTGTAGACATGATCATATATTAAAATTTTGTAGAAAGTAAACTAATTTACTTAATACCTCGCGTAACTCGAAGGAAGGGACGAGATCCAACCGTAAGCGTCCCTTGGAAGCTCCGCCTCTATTCGCGTCCACGCCGAGTTTCCTTCGAGATGACTTCGCAAAGCCACGAGTTTCGTGCCGACAAGAACTACTAGATTCTCCAAAGGCACGACAAGAATACCAAGAGAGAGATGGGAAGACTAACCACCAAACGAAGAACGGAATTAAGATTTCGGGAGGAAGGAAGGAGTTGCGCCCGCTTCTTCTTCTTCTTCGGCAGCTGCTTGGTGGTAGCTGAAGCTCACGGCAAAGGGGAGGGCCTCTAGGGCCGGCGGCACAAGAGGAGGGAGAGAGAGAGAGAGAGAGAGAGAGAGAGAGAGGGCTTATTCCTTGATCTCTTAGATTAATCTCCAAGCCTTGCCTTGGTTCCTTTATATAGTAGCCTCTCAATCGCCAAGTCTCCTTTTTATGGAATAAATTTTTCATAAGAAATTTATCATATAAATTTTTCAATGAATTATTCCATTATGCCATGTTTTTATTATAATTTAATTTATAATAAAAACAACCATGTCTCCCCTTTTATTATGGAAAGAAATTTCTTTATATAAATTTCTTTATATAAATTTCTTTATCATGGTAAATCAATCCATTATTGATTTTATAAAATAAAATAAACCAATCCATGGTTCATTTTAATTTCCATGAAAAATAAATCTCTTTATATAAATTTCTTTATCTATAATTTTATAAAACAAACTATGCCCGGTTCATTTTATAATTTGAACCAAACAATTTGGTTCTCCCCTTTTAATGTGGCCGGCCAAACAAAGAGGGTGTAGACTCTCTTTGGCCGGCCAAACCCAAGCCATGACCTCACGAATTAAACTCATTTAATTCGTCTAATAAGTCTTCAAAAGACTTAGCCATTTTATGCTTCTGATGCGTCTCTGAAAAATTCAGATTCGACTTATCTCTCTTGATCGGAAAATTCAATTTTCAACTCGTTTTAAATCCCTCGGATTACTCATAGTGCGTGTGACTAAATAGGCTTTCGATTTATGTTGGCCGTCTATAATTAACCAATTATAGAACGATCATGAGTGGCACCTAGTAGTACATCATGATCCCCAATTAATCGAAAGATCAACGGTTGACCTCAGAAATAATTCTGAAACCCTTCAGCAGCTATAATGAGTCGTGCCCCATTCCCTTCACCATCTTATACCCACTTGGTTCAGGACACGGTTTATGTGTGTCAGTCCCCACTAGGCTGACTACGTCACACCTAGCCCAAGAAATGTTTTTCTCGTCCTACGGATTCTAGTTACTCTCATGTTTCTGAGAGATTCATACTCTGAACATGTGATCCTCTGGCCAGAGGCTTCGAGTAACAATTCGACGATAGGCCTTGAGTATACATCTCCTCGCAAGGAGTGGTGAATCCTTTGTAGGCTGTTCAAACATCTTCGGGCACTTCGGCTTATACCCAACCATCCTGGGTCCACACCTCCTTAGATGTAACGCCCGCCTTTTTCCCACACCTTACGGTGTGGTGAGAAAGGCGTCGTTATGCTTAACATACATGTACATATAAAACATCTTAATGCAGCGGAATTATTTTTTTTCTTCTATACATGCTTTTAACTATGCAACTAATACATGAAACATCTATACATGCCTAACTTATCATTCATGAACCTAGTGTCATTGGACTTAGCATATTAACGACATGCATGGCATCATAACTTAACCATTCCATAACTTATTCATCATCATCATAAGTAGCAAGTAACTTATCCGTAAACATAGCATCATGAGTCTTAAGTCATTCAATAGGCATAACCATTATAAACATAGCATAGAATCTAAGGAGGCATTTCCAAAACCCAAGACATGCAATATGTGTAAATAAAAGGATCTTTTGCCAAGTCACCGCCACAGACACACATGCTCTTGCCTCTCCTGCTGCTTCACTTAGTAACCTCTTGCTTGATCTGCGGTACGAGGAAAATAAGACTATAAGCACACAGGCCTAGTAAGACCCTTTCCTACTCACTAAAACCATACGTCACTTAAACATAAACATATCAAGTATCTGACATAACATAATTCTGAACATAAAACATAAGCATAATCTTGGCGTAAGTCATAAGCATATGAACAACTAACATAGCATGATTCATAACATAAACATAAATCTACAATATACTTAGCATAGCGTAATTCTTAATGTACATGAGCATGAAACATTCTTATCATGGCATAATTCCTAGCATACATGAACATGAAACCTACTTAACATGGCATAATTATTAGCATATATGAGCATGAAACCTACTTATTCATGGCATAATTCTTAGCATACATGAAAATGGAACCTACTTAACATGGCATAATTATTAGCATACATGAGCATGGAACATACTTATTCATGGCATAATTCTTAGCATACATGAGCATAGTCTTAACATACCATAAGCATAAAATATACTTATCTTGGCGTGATGCATAACATGAATGAATGCATGAGTAAAATGCATTTACTACATAAGGAAACTTAGTTTTAAAATCATACTTTTAAATGCTTAACATAAACATAACATCATTGGGGTCTCCGGCTTGTACCACATACATACATCATAAGCGCGCATCCCTAAGTAAATACGAGGTAGCGAGCCCCGACCTACTAGGGTAGGAACAGCTACGATAGTTCCAAACACCGGGGCGTTCTTAAGGTACCCATCCCTGTTGGACAGCTTCGGTAGTCCCAGAACCGTGGACAGCTTCGGTAGTCCAGAACCGGGGCGTTCTTAAGGTGCCCATCCCTTGGACCCTTACTTCGGTCCGGTACAAGCCCATTCATAAAAATAAAATAACTATGCATGCTTCATCATTCATACTTGCCATTCATACTTATCATTCATACTTATTTCATATCATCGTTATGCCTTCATCATTTATACTTATCATTCATACTTAAGGCATAACCATCATCTTCATCCATCTTCTTTATTCATAAAATATGACATACATGCAAAAATTATGTCTCCAGGCATAAACATTATCTTGGTTCATAAAGCTTGCATGATCATGATACATAAATAAACATGCACTTCATACATGATACATTTCATCTAGCATACATAATCCTAATATCCATGATAGAGCATGCATGGTAAAATACATATGAACATGATGTATACTTCCTAAGTACATAGCATTCATCATAGGACATGCATAGACCTTCAATACACATACATCTATTATAAGCATTTAACCTTCTACATGCATCATTCTATTTATCATAACATACTCCTACATCAATTACATATATTCATGGTATATGATCTAACTATTCATGAGTAAAGCATAACATAAAACCTAACATACAAGGTCATGTTACACAACACATAAACTAAGATTTTAGTGATATAAAGATCCTTACATCATGCTTAACTATGTACTAACATCATGGTGACTTATAAACATGCTTCCTTGAGACCTTAACCCACTCCAAACCCTAGGTTTGGGTCTTGGCCAAAACCTTAAGAGAACATGGGTCCATAGAAAATTTGCCTAGGTCATGATTAACATCCCATACCTTATATATCATGCCATGGAAAACCATTTGAACCCTTAATTGGACTTAACCCTAAGTCCTAGGCCTAACCCATATGTTGGCCGAAACCCTAGAAGGGTAACAAGCCATAGGAAAATTTATATAAATCACCATTATTACCCATAAGATACCATAGGAAACATACTAATCATGCTTGGAAAGGTTGGAGTTTACCCTAGCCCTTTAACCTTGATGTGGCCGAAACCCTAGGGGGTTTTTAGGGTGCTACAAAACTTCCAAAATCATACTTTTATGCTTAACCTATCATGAGTAAACATTTGAAAACACAAAAGAGGTCTTTAACATGATTTTTAGCCCAAAACATGGCTTGGCCGAAACCTTCACAAGTCCTAATCCATGGATTTTTCAACATATCATGCCAATAAGAATTTAGATCATGAAAAATATCTTGAAAGCTATCATACCACAGGTGAGGGGGTCTTACCTTCCCTTATCTTGGATTTAATTCTTGAATAAAGAAACAGAAAGAACCTTCTTGACTCCAAACTTCTCCTTAGCCCTTGTAGCCTAGTAGAGAGCCTTGAGTCTTCAAGATGGAGTCCTTTGTGGAATTTTTTCCTAAGGGGAGAACCCTTGTGGTTTCGGCTAGAGCAAGGAGGAAGAAGAAGAAATGAAGAGGAGAAGGGAAAATGTAACTCCCATGCCACCTTTATACCACATTAAGGAGGGCAAGTGAAGAGTCATGGTGTCTCTTCCCTTGATGACTCTTCATTTTCCCTAAGCCTTAACCAAAATCCACTTTATTTTCTACTAGCACTCCCTTGCTAGGTGAATTGGTTAGTGCATGCATGGTTACCATAGATCCAAGGTTCAATCCTTGGTGCATACACTTTATTTTTCTATTTTATTTTATTTTATTTTTATATTATTTTCGAAAATTCCCCAAAAATTCTCCCATGATCATGCTAATATTCCTAATTAAAACCCATTTATATTTATATTAAATTTCACCTAAAATTCACTAATAACCATGGTCTTAGAAAAGCCCATTAGTACTTAGCTTCTCAATTTAAATGAGAAAATTATGGATAATTAGGCTAAGGTTCGTACTAATATCTCTAAACTCCTTCAAAAACTATTTAGACATGATCAATATTTTAAAGAAAATATTGAGAAGATTTTCCGGGTCGTTACATTAGAGATGCTTGCTTAAGATGTCAAAGTATAAGTCTCCATGACCAAGATGACTTGAACACCGCAAGTCAAAGGAACATCGCACTTAAGCTGCAGTAAGAACTTTATTGACATATCTATATGTAGATTACCATATGACGTTTTACAGCCAGTCACTCCAATGAACTAGTTCCCTTAACTAGCATTCATGTTTATCTCCGGACATCCCAATGTCTCTAGCCAGTGAGAATCAGCTGATTAGAGAATAACCCATGCTAGTCTCAACAGAATTGATAGTGTTCGTATTTATCAATTCATCGACTAGGGACAATTTCAATACTTCACAATTGCACATGTAGAGATAATAACTAGTTGTGAATTCATCACAAATTCTCTCATGCTGTGAATTGTATTGCGGACATTCAGCAAATGAGTTTAAGATCTCAATCAAATACACAAACATGTATACTCAAATAGTGAATATTCATTTATTAAAATAAATGATTACAATCATAAGGCGATTGCCTTAGGACACTTCTCTCACATTACTAACAAACTCCCACTTGGCCTAATGCCAATCGCTACGGTATCCAATACAACAGGCCCTAACATGATCCTCAAACTTGCTTTGAGGCAAGGTCTTAGTTAAAGGATCTGCTAAATTCCTTTCAGTGAGAATTTTCTTAATTTTTATATCATTCCTACTTA
The DNA here is from genome assembly GCA_024364735.1 of Boesenbergia rotunda. Lineage (NCBI taxonomy): Eukaryota > Viridiplantae > Streptophyta > Magnoliopsida > Zingiberales > Zingiberaceae > Boesenbergia > Boesenbergia rotunda. Next base: position 52,209 of record JAGFNQ010006987.1, read on the forward strand.
TAATGTCTCTGATCAGATGATAGCGACGAAGCACATGTTTGGATCGTTGATGAGACCTTGGTTCCCTTGCTTGTGCAATAGCTCCATTGTTGTCGCAGTAAACCAGCACTGCTTCATCAATGGTTGGAACCACACCAAGTTCTGAGACAAAGTTCTTGATCCAGACTGCTTTCTTTGCTGCTTCCGAAGCTGCAATGTATTCCGCTTCCGTGGTAGAATCCGCTACGGTGTCTTGTTTGGAACTCTTCCAACTTATTGCGCCTCCATTCAAAATAAATATGTATCCGGACTGAGATTTGGAGTCATCCTTATCTGTCAGGAAACTGGCATCTGTATACCCACGTATTATCATATCTCCTCCATATATTAGGAACACATCCTTAGTTCTTCTTAAGTACTTAAGGATTGTCTTGACAGCCGCCCAATGATCCATTCCTGGATCAGACTGGTATCTGCTTGTGACGCTCAGAGCATACGATACATCGGGCCTAGTACATATCATAGCATACATGATAGATCCTATCGCGGATGCATAAGGAATTTTATTCATGTAAATCCTCTCGTCTTCTGTGCGCGGACACATAGACTTTGAAAGGTTGATCCCATGACTGATGGGAAGGTAACCTTTCCTGGATTCCGACATGCTAATCCTTTTTAGCACTCGGTCTATATATGTAGACTGCGAAAGACCAAGCAAACGTTTTGATCTATCTCTATAGATTCTAATCCCAAGGATATAGGTTGCTTCTCCCAGGTCTTTCATGGAGAAAGTTTTGTACAACCAAATTTTAATCGACTGTAAGACCGATATATCGTTTCCTATAAGTAAGATGTCATTGACATATAATACTAGGAATACGACTGCACTCCCACTAACCTTCTTGTACACACAAGGTTCGTCAGGATTTTGTGAGAAATCAAACTCTTTGATTGTCCCATCAAAACGGATGTTCCATCTCCTGGATGCTTGCTTCAGTCCATATATGGATCGTCGAAGCTTGCATATTTTGGTTTTATCAACCGATGTGAAACCTTCAGGTTGTATCATGTATACATCCTCAAGCAAGTTTCCATTAAGGAAAGCTGTTTTCATATCCATTTGCCATATCTCATAATCATAATGAGCTGCTATGGCCAGGAGCATCCGAATGGATTTAAGCATAGCTACTGGCGAATAGGTTTCGTCATAATCAATTCCTAGTTTCTGACGATATCCTTTTGCCACTAATCTAGCCATAAAGGTAACAACATTACCTTCCATGTCAGTTTTCTTCTTGAAAACCCACTTGCACCTTATGGGCTTAATCCCTTCAGGTGGGTTAACCAAGTCCCATACTTGATTTTCGTACATGGAATCCATTTCTGACTTCATGGCTTCAAGCCATTTGTCCCTTTCTGAACTTTTCAGAATATCATCATAACTGATAGGTTCGTCATCGCTAATGAGTAACACGTCGTTCGATTCACTTACGAGAAATCCGTATCTCTCTGGAATATTGCGTGTCCTATCAGATCTACGAAGAAGTGGTGTTGTTTTAGGTTCAACTGATAGCTCATCATTATGAGTTATTGGTTGTGGGTCTAGACTAGGTGTCTCTGTAATGTCTATTGGAGTTTCTTGAACTTCTTCAAGTTCAATACTACTCCCACTGTTTTCTTGTAAAAGAAATTCTTTTTTCAGAAATATAGCATGCCTTGAAACAAACACTTTTTGTTCCAAGGGATGATAGAATTGGTAACCCTTATTTCCTTAGGGTATCCAATAAATAGATATTTATCAGACATAGCATCTAATTTGTCTGATACAGTCCGCTTCACATAAGCAGGACAACCCCATTGTAACACCCCAAAATTTCCCATATGAAATATTATGAATTCATGAAACATAATTATTATGAAATTTCATGATGGGCTTGGCTTAATGGGCTTGGATGTGGATTAGTGCAAAATGTAATAAAAAGAAGATGTAGAAAGGAGGAAGCAGGGATTAAACCTTGAACCTCCTAGTTGCACTAACAATGTCTTAACCATTGCACCAAGCCATGTTTCATGTTGAGAGAATAAGAAACATGCTTGTTAAAGCTAGGGAAGTGAAGAGACATGTCTCTTCATGGGAAAAGTATAAATAAGAGAAGGAGAGGTTGGAAAAACTTCCTCTCTTCTTCTTCCTCACTCTCCCCACCGAAAATTCACTCTCCCCCTTTCCTCTCATTTTCGAAAAGTAAACCCTAGGGTTCTAACCCAAGGGAATTGGAAGGAAGAAGATCCCACCCAAGGACCTTGCCCTCTATTAGGGCCAAAGGTTCTAGAGAAGTTTTAGCAAAGGAAATTCTCACTCTTCCTTCAACTAAGGGTATCCTAAGGAGTAAGAGAAGGAGAAATTCAAGCGATAGGATGTAAGTATCCCCTCGCCTGCAGTGTAATAGTTGCTGTATGATTCTTCTTCATGTTGTATTCGAAATTAGGGGTTTCTCCCCTTGTGTGACTTTCGGCCAACCTCAAAGAGGAGGCCTTGGTTACTCCTTGTTGCATGGGAAGATTCCTTGGAATTTAAGGTATACTTATATGATGTTTTCCTACATGTTGTGGTGACAAAAATTAGGGTTGAACACCCTATAAGGTTTCGGCCAAAACATGAAGCAAAGAGGGTTTAGGATTGTATGATTTTCTATGATGTATCCATGTTTAGTAGTGTAGACAAAGTGTTTGTGTAAATGTTTGTGTGAAACCTAAGTTCAAGAACCCTAGTTTCCCTACCCTTGACTTTCGGCCAACCCTAGGAGAATTAGGGTTTAGGGTGCATGATTATCCTAGGATGTATTCTTGGCTTAATATGTTGCATGATGTGTATGTCAAGGTTAGACTACCCTACGAGACATGATTATGTTTAGTAAGATGATATGTATATGCATGAGATGTCTAAATGAAATGCTTGATTGAAAATCGTAATGTTTCCTAGCATGTGATATTCGGCCAAGGCATGAGCATTAGGGTTGTGAAGGTTGATTACTCCATAATGTATGCTATGCTTAGTATGATACATGATATATATAATGTGATGCTTGTATGGGATATTGATGTCAAACAATCTAAGCTACCCTACCTTGATTTTCGGCCAAACCCTAGGTTTAGGGTTAGGAAGGGTTAAATTAAACCATGAAGTAGGTTATGATATGAGTATGATCGATGTGACCAATTTTGTCATATATAAGTATGTGTAAGTGTTTGAAATGTGATGTATGTATGAGCATGTTATATAGCCCATGGGCACCCTTTATGAACTGCATGTGATGTGTATGATAAAATGCTTGAAAGGATACTCCACTAAGTATGGGATCAAGAGCACCCCTTAAGTTGTGAGGTGTGTCCTATGGGATCATGACACCCTTGAAGAGTGGTGTGTCCCTTAGAGTGGATGGAGTACTCCTTAGATATATGTAAAAGCATGATAAGTATTTTACTTTAGAAGTTGTGTACCCGACTCGGAAGGGGGTCGTTAAACAAATCCGGGGTGCATGTTAACGTAAGGTCATGGCTCCGGTAGGACGGAAGGGTCCTGCTCTAATTGATTGGTGGCTCGCTACCCCAATTCATTATGGAACGCGCAATAGGTAACGCGCGATATGTGGTACACAACTGGGCCCTATATGATATGGATGTATTTTTAAGTAATACCTTTATGGAATTGTTTGAAAACATTCATTGAAAACATTTATTATAGGTGAAGGGTATGCTTAAGGTACTTTATACTGCATGCTTAGAAACTTGGATGTTTAGTATGCTTGATGAACTCATGCTTATGATTTATTATGTGTACATGTTGTATTCTTTCGTATGGATTTTGCGAGTAGGACAGGATCCTTACTAAGCATTTGTGCTTACTAGTTTATGTGTTGTCTTATGCTGCAGATAAGGGTAAGGAACACTTAAACTAATGGAAGAGGCAGGAGGCTGGAGATGTGTGGGGTGGTGGCTCGGGAAAGAAAGATTCTTATATCTACTTTATTATGCTTATGTTTATGTCCCTTGACAATGAATGTTAGTGATTAGGATTGATATTGCATGATAGTGATTACTCATATACTTGATTTTGTTGATTATATTATGGTTTGAAATAATATGTGAACCTATCATGTTATAGAATAACTCTTGATTAAAATATTTCAAATGATGTTCTAATGATTCAAGCATGATATTTGATTGACATGTACTGGCTAGTATGCTTAGCACTTGTAAATATCACTTGATAGTTTTAGACAAGCATTCTCAGCACTTAGTCCTTGCACTCTTGCTTTTATTGTATGTCAAAAATTTTACTATATGAATGAACGACTGTTACGTAACCCCGCCCCGAGAGTAGATATAAGGGCGGGCGTTACAGGTTGGTATCAGAGCAGGTTTCCCCTCCACCACACACACATCAAGCTTCATCCTGCCGCTTCCAAGTAAGAGATCCTAACCTCGCTTTACTTTATTTCATGTACAGTAATGATTATATGGAGATGATTAATGCTTGCATAACTAGCATAACTAATGAAAGTAATATTAATTCTCACATTAGTTTATTTATCACCTGTATGATAGATAATAACCAGTAATTGTAAGTGTAACGCCCGTGTTTTTTTTTTTTTTTTTTTTTTTTTTCAGAGTAGTGCGTTACTTATATTCTTCTTCCTATCCTTACTATTCCTACTTGGTCTAACTTATAGTACATGGCAGCGGAAACATCATGACACAAGGAATAGTAGGTATATAAAACATTAACCTTTCTTAATATTCGTGTCTTAACATATTCGACTAAGTGACCAGTCAAGTTATAACATGCTTTCTTATTCATGATAATCTATCGACGGCCAAGTCACCATCACACACATCCAAGCCTCCTGCAGCTTCCCTTCTTTTAGTACGATCTGGGTTGATCTGTAACATAAGCAAACATCCTATAAGTATACACTTAGTAAGTCTCTTTCCTACTCGCTAAATCCGTACATCATAGCAAATCATACAACATAACATTCATGGCATATCATTCATATAGCTCATATCATGCAGGGTATCACATTCATACATATTAACATATAGCATAGCATGAATTTCTTAGGCATACATACTTATCTTGCATAGCATGGCATGGACACAAACATAGTCATGAAATGAACATATCATCAGCATATAAATCTTCTTAACTTGAACTTTCTTAACATGACATTCTTAAGTGCATAATATGAATGAATGCATGAGTGGAATGCACAAGACATAAGGATGCTCTTTTGGAAAACTTAATACATAATACTTAAAAATACATTCTTGCTTGTGGGATCCCTGGCTTGTACCCTTGTATTTGCGCGCATACCCTAGTAGGATGCGAGGTAGCTAATCCCGACCTACAGGGCCCTCTTGCTAGGCTTACTCTCGTTCAGCCTAGGGACAGCTGCGGTAGTCCGGAACCGTGGATCCCTTTCGGGATCCGGTACTTGCCATTCTTTAAAATAAAATACTTACATGCATTCTTTTCTTTCTTTCTTGATGAATATTCTATAGACGTTCAGTCATTCTTCTTTTCTTTCCTTTCTTTCTTTCTTATTGAACGTACTATAGGTATTCACATATTCTTTCTTTCTTTCATAAAGAATGCAGACATTTCATTTATTCATAATCATGAATCCATACATAATCTTTCCTACTTTCATAAGGAATGCATAGTATACAACATATATAGTATGGCATTCATACAACATGGAGGTAAAGTTTATTCATTCATAAGCATGATTCCGTAACATGACTTTTCCTACTTTCATAAGGAATCCATAGCATACAACATATATAGCATAGCATTCATACAACATGGAGGTAAAACATACATAGCATGAGAAACCTTTCTTCATTTCTGTGGTTCATAACTTGTACTTACACCTGATCTGTAGCCCGATCGGTCTGGTGATCGATCAGGGCAACTACAGAAAGTTTCATCGACCTGTACACTCACCTGATCGGTCCCCAGACCGATCAAGGTGTAGTTTGATCGGTCTGTGATCGATCAGGGTATACATGGATGGGCACACAGAAGGTTCTGTACGCTCCCCTGATCGGTCTCCAGACCGATCAGGGCATGGCCTGATCGGTCTCGGTGACCGATCAGGGTGTAGCCTGATCGGTCTGGGAGACCGATCAGGGTGTAGCCTGATCGGTCTGGGAGACCGATCAGGATGCCCTCTGACCGATCAGGTACTCCCTGATCGGTCTGTGTAGCCTGAATCGTAAAGCACAGTAACATTGTAACCTTTTCCATGAACACAGAATATTTACGAACAATCGTAAGAACATCTACGAACAGAACATTTACGAACAATCATGATAACATCTACGAACAGAACATTTACGAACACTCGTAACGATTATGTTACAGGCGAGGAGACTTACTTCTTACGCTTAAGTTCCAAGGAGTGTTCGGCTTTTGGAGAAGAAAGCTCTTCCTCTCGTTCTGCTCCTTCCTTCTTTCTTTCCTGACTTCTCAAAGAACTGGGTTCTTAGGGTTCTGAAGGAAACCCTAAGTTTTGGTGGAAGGGAATCGAAAGTCTCGTTCCTTGCCGAAAAAACTCCCTTCGTCACTTCTCCTATTCTTTTATAGCGAACGAAGAGGCATGCGTCTCTCCGTTGGTGACTCTTCATCTTCATGAGTCTCTTCCCCTAATTTCCCCTTAACTAGCATTTCCCTTCTCCTTTTCTCAGCACTCCCCTGCTGGGTGAATTGGTTACATGGGCATACTTAAGGTTTGGTTCTTCATGAGGTTCAAGGTTCGATCCTTGGCACCCCCCTTTCTGCTTCATTTTCCTTTTTATTTTATTTCTTTCCTTAAGCCCACATAACCAATGCCTGTCTAGGGATGCTCATATTCACACATTTCATTCATAATATCAAAATGATATTAAATCTCATTTTATTATATTTTATGAATATAATAGTACTTTTACATAAAGGTACTTCGTATTCTTTTATTTATAAATTTGGGCATGTTCCCCTTCTTACATTATCTTTCTTGAGGAAAATTCGGGGCGTTACAATACACCCCCCCTTCTGAGAAGTTCGTCCTCGAACTTAAAACATTTCAGGATATTTTTGCTTTATGTCCTCTTCACGTTCCCAGGTAATTTCTTCAGATTGCTGACTTTGCCATAAGACTTTGACTAAGGGTACTTCCTTGTTCCTTAGTCTCTTGATGTCTCGATCCAGGATCCGAATAGGTTTGCTTTCGTAACTTAGGTCCTCCCGGATTGGCACGGTGTGCGGCTCAATCACTTGGTCTGTACTAGTAATGCATTTCTTAAGCATCGATACGTGAAAAACGTTGTGGACGGCAGACATTTCCTGGGGTAGCTCAAGCTCATACGCCATCTTGCCCACTCTGTTCAAGATCTTGTATGGCCCTATGTATCGCGGACTAAGCTTTCCTTTCTTCCCGAATCGCATTACTCCTTTCATAGGAGCGACTCGGAGAAATATTAAATCTCCAACATCAAACTCCAAGGGTCTACGCCTCTGATCCGCATAGCTCTTCTGCCGGCTCTGGGCCGTCTCTATTCTTTGGCGGATACTCTGTATAGCTCGGGTGGTGTCGTTTATGAACTCCGTCTGGAGTCCCATCTCCTTCCCTTCTCCACTCTCGTACCAGCAGATCGGAGACCTACACCTCCTTCCATATAATGCTTCATATGGTGCCATCCCGATAGTAGCCTGGTAGCTATTATTGTAAGCGAACTCTGCTAGGCACAGGTATCGGCTCCAGCTCCCCTTGAAATCCAGGGCACAAGCTCGTAGCATGTCCTCCAGTACTTGGTTTACTCTTTCAGTTTGCCCATCAGTCTGAGGATGAAAGGCGGTACTGAAACGTAGCTTCGTGCCGAGAGCTTTATGAACATATTCCCAAAATTTCGATGTGAAGCGACCATCCCTATCTGAAATGATAGTTTTGGGAATGCCGTGCAATCTGATGATTTCCTTAGCATATAATTGGGCCAGTTGCTCAATCGAATATGTCATCTTGATTGCTAGAAAATGAGCTGACTTCGTCAATCTGTCGACGATAACCCATATAGCGTCGTATCCATTCGTAGTTCTGGGAAGACCTGAGATGAAATCCATCGAAATGTCTTCCCATTTCCATTCTGGTATTTGGATTGGTTGCAGAACTCCTCCAGGCCTCTGATGTTCTGCTTTGACTTGCTGGCATACCAGGCAAGTACTGACATGCTGGGCTACATTCCTCTTCATGCCGGACCACCAAAACTTCGTTTTCAGATCTCGGTACATCTTGGTGGATCCCGGATGCATAGAATAGGGGGTTCCGTGAGCTTCTTCCAAAATCTGCTTTCGCAGTTCCGGATCATTTGGGATACAGAGTCGTTCCTGAAGGTATAGTACCCCATTGTCGGTGATATGGAAATCCTCACTTTTGCCTTCATGAATTCCTTGCTTAATCTTCTGAAGGCTGGGATCACCGTTTTGCTTCTCCAGTATGTCGTCGAATAATGCTGGCATAATTGCCAGGGCCGAAAGTCGTCCGGAAATGACCTCGATCCCGTAGCTCGAAATTTCCTTTGCCAATGGTCGGGACAGTACGGATAAGGACATCAAGGTAGCACTGGACTTTCTGCTGAGGGCATCAGCCACCTTGTTTGCCTTGCCCGGGTGGTAGAAGATCTCGCAATCATAATCCTTCACGAGTTCTAGCCATCGGCGTTGGCGCATATTAAGATCTTTCTGAGTGAAGAAATATTGCAAACTCTGGTGGTCTGTATAGATCTTACACTGTGCTCCATATAGATAGTGTCTCCATATTTTCAGAGCAAAGACCACGGCTGCCAATTCTAAGTCATGAGTGGGATAGTTCCTTTCATGTTCCTTTAGTTGCCTAGAGGCATAAGCAATAACTTTACCACTCTGCATTAGTACGGCTCCAAGTCCCAATTTGGAGGCATCGCTGTACATATCGAATCCCTTGTCTTTGTCTGGAAGAGTCAAGATTGGAGCACTTGTAAGTCTCCTTTTTAGCTCCAAGAAACTCTTTTCGCACTCTTCGGTCCATGCATATTTCTCGTCCTTCTTGGTGAGAACTGTCATTGGTGCGGCGATCCTAGAGAAGTCTTCTACGAATTTCCGGTAATATCCCGCTAATCCGAGAAAGCTTCTGACCTCGCTAGCATTAGATCATCTATTATTTCTTTCATACTCATATTCATGTAATTGTAACATTCTTTATTATTGATAGGGTTCTGTCCTATGTTCCCATTAACAAGGTATTTCTTTTCATCAAATCATATAAGGTAAGCCCTTTTTATTTCTTTATTGGTTCGTACATCGTACAATATTACTTAACGAACTAGAGGGGCTAACATTATTCCTATAATAAGGAATATCATGGCAAGATTTGTCTCCCTCTCGTTCATCCAGGGTTCTGGAGTTTCAGGATCTTCTACGGATTCTACTGGTTCTTCTTCCAGTATATCCAGATCCTCCTCGTCTATCACGGGGTCCTCCTCCCACATATCGGGGTCTTCCTCGATCATGTCGGGGTCCTCCTCGATGTTCCCGATTTCTTCGGGATCTTCTTCGTATTCTTCCATCATTTCCTACTCATATATATTTATCTTAAATCATTTCTTCTTAACACATGCAAGGTATTCTCCTAGTGTTAACCAAGGAAAGAATCATGCTTCCATATATCATAACTCATACATGCATGTCTAGAATCATATTTGCATAACTCATAAACCATAAACATAAAATAAGCAAGTATGAAATTTCTTACTTGGAAGCGGCAGGATGCAGGCTTGATGTGTGTGCGGTGAGATGGTAACCGCTCTGATACCAAACTGTAACGCCCGTGTTTTTTTTTTTTTTTTTTTTTTTCAGAGTAGTGCGTTACTTATATTCTTCTTCCTATCCTTACTATTCCTACTTGGTCTAACTTATAGTACATGGCAGCGGAAACATCATGACACAAGGAATAGTAGGTATATAAAACATTAACCTTTCTTAATATTCGTGTCTTAACATATTCGACTAAGTGACCAGTCAAGTTATAACATGCTTTCTTATTCATGATAATCTATCGACGGCCAAGTCACCATCACACACATCCAAGCCTCCTGCAGCTTCCCTTCTTTTAGTACGATCTGGGTTGATCTGTAACATAAGCAAACATCCTATAAGTATACACTTAGTAAGTCTCTTTCCTACTCGCTAAATCCGTACATCATAGCAAATCATACAACATAACATTCATGGCATATCATTCATATAGCTCATATCATGCAGGGTATCACATTCATACATATTAACATATAGCATAGCATGAATTTCTTAGGCATACATACTTATCTTGCATAGCATGGCATGGACACAAACATAGTCATGAAATGAACATATCATCAGCATATAAATCTTCTTAACTTGAACTTTCTTAACATGACATTCTTAAGTGCATAATATGAATGAATGCATGAGTGGAATGCACAAGACATAAGGATGCTCTTTTGGAAAACTTAATACATAATACTTAAAAATACATTCTTGCTTGTGGGATCCCTGGCTTGTACCCTTGTATTTGCGCGCATACCCTAGTAGGATGCGAGGTAGCTAATCCCGACCTACAGGGCCCTCTTGCTAGGCTTACTCTCGTTCAGCCTAGGGACAGCTGCGGTAGTCCGGAACCGTGGATCCCTTTCGGGATCCGGTACTTGCCATTCTTTAAAATAAAATACTTACATGCATTCTTTTCTTTCTTTCTTGATGAATATTCTATAGACGTTCAGTCATTCTTCTTTTCTTTCCTTTCTTTCTTTCTTATTGAACGTACTATAGGTATTCACATATTCTTTCTTTCTTTCATAAAGAATGCAGACATTTCATTTATTCATAATCATGAATCCATACATAATCTTTCCTACTTTCATAAGGAATGCATAGTATACAACATATATAGTATGGCATTCATACAACATGGAGGTAAAGTTTATTCATTCATAAGCATGATTCCGTAACATGACTTTTCCTACTTTCATAAGGAATCCATAGCATACAACATATATAGCATAGCATTCATACAACATGGAGGTAAAACATACATAGCATGAGAAACCTTTCTTCATTTCTGTGGTTCATAACTTGTACTTACACCTGATCTGTAGCCCGATCGGTCTGGTGATCGATCAGGGCAACTACAGAAAGTTTCATCGACCTGTACACTCACCTGATCGGTCCCCAGACCGATCAAGGTGTAGTTTGATCGGTCTGTGATCGATCAGGGTATACATGGATGGGCACACAGAAGGTTCTGTACGCTCCCCTGATCGGTCTCCAGACCGATCAGGGCATGGCCTGATCGGTCTCGGTGACCGATCAGGGTGTAGCCTGATCGGTCTGGGAGACCGATCAGGGTGTAGCCTGATCGGTCTGGGAGACCGATCAGGATGCCCTCTGACCGATCAGGTACTCCCTGATCGGTCTGTGTAGCCTGAATCGTAAAGCACAGTAACATTGTAACCTTTTCCATGAACACAGAATATTTACGAACAATCGTAAGAACATCTACGAACAGAACATTTACGAACAATCATGATAACATCTACGAACAGAACATTTACGAACACTCGTAACGATTATGTTACAGGCGAGGAGACTTACTTCTTACGCTTAAGTTCCAAGGAGTGTTCGGCTTTTGGAGAAGAAAGCTCTTCCTCTCGTTCTGCTCCTTCCTTCTTTCTTTCCTGACTTCTCAAAGAACTGGGTTCTTAGGGTTCTGAAGGAAACCCTAAGTTTTGGTGGAAGGGAATCAAAAGTCTCGTTCCTTGCCGAAAAAACTCCCTTCGTCACTTCTCCTATTCTTTTATAGCGAACGAAGAGGCATGCGTCTCTCCGTTGGTGACTCTTCATCTTCATGAGTCTCTTCCCCTAATTTCCCCTTAACTAGCATTTCCCTTCTCCTTTTCTCAGCACTCCCCTGCTGGGTGAATTGGTTACATGGGCATACTTAAGGTTTGGTTCTTCATGAGGTTCAAGGTTCGATCCTTGGCACCCCCCTTTCTGCTTCATTTTCCTTTTTATTTTATTTCTTTCCTTAAGCCCACATAACCAATGCCTGTCTAGGGATGCTCATATTCACACATTTCATTCATAATATCAAAATGATATTAAATCTCATTTTATTATATTTTATGAATATAATAGTACTTTTACATAAAGGTACTTCGTATTCTTTTATTTATAAATTTGGGCATGTTCCCCTTCTTACATTATCTTTCTTGAGGAAAATTCGGGGCGTTACAGTAAGATATGTGAACATGAACGATACTTCCTCTTATATATATATATATGCATTAATAATTTAGAATTTGGGGTAAGAGGGTGATTACATATTGTAATCACTAGGGTACACTACACCGATTGGGTGTGTGTTTCCCTCTGTATATATTTGCGAATTGAAAAAGGAATGGTTTAGTACTAACCATGTCATTTTCTTTTCCAGATGTTGCATGAGGACTACACTGAGAGGTGCCGCGAGTTGATGGAGCGGATAGAGGCAGTTGAGTACTGTCCGACCCGGGGAATTCAAGGCAACATAGGATTTTTGGATCGGCTATTCTGGAAACTGGAGCGGGAAGGGTTTCCAGTCATGGACGATCATAGGATCGGAGCTTTACTTCGTTCATTGCCAATCCGGGCAAGAGAGGTTGCGCATCAGATCTGAGGACAGCACAGATGCTGTTTCTCATATGCGGACATATGTAGGCAGCTTCTCCGCCATGAGTTCCCAGAAGATCTGGGAGACTCGGAGGAGGATCCCGAGCCATCCGAGGAGGATCCCGAGCCCTTCGAAGAGGATCCCGAGCCCTTTGAGGAGGATCCCGAGCCGTTCGAGGAGGACCCCGAGCCCTTCGAGGAGGATCCCGAGCCCTTCGAGGAGGATCCCGAGCCATCCAAGGATGACTTCGAGCCCTTCGAGGAGGATCCCGAGCCCTTCAAGGAGGATCCTGAGATGCTGGAGATGTTCGAGGAAGACCTTGAAGAGGTCGAGGAGATTCTCGAGATTGAAGAAGATGACCCGATGGGAATAGTAGAGGATCCTGAGGCGGGCCAAAGGGAGATGAGCGAGGAGGTAGTAGTCATCGCTATGATGTTCTTTATTATGGGCCTAACGGCAGCCCATCTGGCTCGCTGAGTTGGAATAGTTTTGTATGTAGACTTATAAGAATGAATAAAAATAAATTTTGAGTGATATAATAAATAAAATCTCATTTACCCAATATTGATCATGCGACACATAAGGACGAATAGTACGGAAAACATAATATGAGTTGGGGTACCTATGATCATGATCGAGTATCATTCTTAGGATATGTTATCTCCAAGGGAGGAGTAATGGTGGACCCAATTAAAATCGAAGCTGTGAGTAACTGGACCAGACCCAAGAATGCCAGCGAAATCAGAAGTTTCCTCGGGCTAGCAGGCTATTACAGAAAATTCGTAGAGAACTTCTCTCGGATTGCAGCCCCTATGACAGCTCTTACTAAGAAAGACAAGAAATATGTGTGGACCGAGGAATGTGAAAAGAGCTTTACTGAACTGAAAAGGAGACTGACTAGCGCTCCAATATTGACTCTTCCAGAGAGCGATATGGGTTTCGATATGTACAGCGACGCGTCCAAACTGGGACTCGGAGCTGTGCTTATGCAAAATGGGAAGGTAATTGCCTATGCCTCTAGGCAGCTGAAGGAACATGAAAGAAACTACCATACCCATGACTTAGAGTTAGCAGCGGTAGTCTTTGCACTGAGAATATGGAGGCTCTACCTATATGGAACTCAGTGTAAAGTTTATACAGATCACCAGAGTCTGTGATATTTCTTCACCCTGAAAGATCTGAATATGAGACAGCGCAGATGGCTTGAATTGGTCAAGGATTATGACTGTGAGATCCTGTACCATCCGGGAAAAGCCAACAAAGTAGCCGATGCTCTCAGTAGAAAATCATGTGCTGCTTTGATGTCTTTATCAGCTTTGTCACAACCCTTAGGGGAAGAAATTATGAATTACGGGATTGAGATCATATCAGGACAGTTGTCCACCCTGATGATTGCGCCGACATTATTCGACGATATTCTGGAAAAGCAGAATCATGATCCGAGTCTTCAGAGAATCAAGCAAGAAGTTCTCGAAGGCAAGGACGATGGATTTAGGATTTCGAACAGCGGAGTCTTATATCTTCGGCATCGATTATGTGTTCCCGAGGACTCCGACTTACGGACAAGGATTCTCGAGGAATCTCACGGAGCACCTTATGCGATGCATCCTGGGTCTACCAAGATGTATCAAGATCTGAAGAGCAAGTTTTGGTGGTCCGGTATGAAGCGAGATGTAGCCCACTATATCAGTATGTGTATGACCTGCCAGAGGGTCAAAGCAGAACACCAGAGGCCTGGAGGAGTTTTGCAACCTCTGTCTATTCCCGAGTGGAAATGGGAAGACATCTATATGGATTTCATCTCTGGGCTGCCTAGAACGACGAATGGATATGATGGTATATGGGTTATTGTGGACAGACTCACCAAGTCTGCCCATTTTCTAGCTATTAGGATGACCTACTCAGTGGAGCAGTTGGCTCAACTGTACGTCAAGGAAATTATCCGACTGCACGGGGTTCCCAAGACCATTATCTCTGATAGGGATGGTCGATTTACTTCAGATTTTTGGGGACACGTACAGAAGGCTCTCGGTACGAAGCTGAAATTCAGTAATGCCTTTCACCCCCAGACTGACGGGCAGACTAAAAGAGTAAACCAGATATTAGAGGACATGTTACGAGCTTGTGCCTTGGACTTCAAGGGAAGCTGGTGTCGATACCTGATCCTGGCAGAGTTTGCTTATAACAACAGTTATTAAGCTACTATCAGGATGGCACCGTACGAAGCACTATACGGAAGGAAATGTCGATCTCCTATATGCTAGCTTGAGAGTGGTGAAAAGAAGGAGATGGGACTCCAGACGGATATTATAGACGAAACCACTCAAGCTATAAAGAATATCCGCCAGAGGATAGAGACTGCTCAGAGTCGGCAGAAAACCTACGCTGATAAGCGACGCAGACCGCTAGAGTTTGAGGTTGGGGATTTAGTATTCCTTAAGGTGGCCCCTATGAAAGGGGTGATGAGATTCGGGAAGAGAGGGAAGCTGAGTCCGAGATATGTGGGACCGTATCAGATCCTGAGACGGGTAGGCAAAGTGGCCTACGAACTGGAGTTACCGCCAGAAATGTCGGCTATCCACAATGTCTTCCATGTATCAATGATCAGGAAATGTACATCCGATGAGAATCAAATGATAGAACCCCAACTAGTACAAGACCAGGAGAACCTAAGTTCCAAACGCCGACCTATTCGGATCCTAGACCGGGAAGTCAAAAAGCTAAGGAACAAGGAAGTACCCTTAGTAAAGGTTCTGTGGCGGAACGAACAATTCGAAGAAGCCACATGGGAACGAGAGGAGACAATACGATTAAAGTATCCGAAATTATTTTAAAGTTCGGGACGAATATTTTATAAGGTATGGAGGATTGTAACACCCCAAAATTTCCCATATGAAATATTATGAATTCATGAAACATAATTATTATGAAATTTCATGATGGGCTTGGCTTAATGGGCTTGGATGTGGATTAGTGCAAAATGTAATAAAAAGAAGATGTAGAAAGGAGGAAGCAAGGATTGAACCTTGAACCTCCTAGTTGCACTAACAATGTCTTAACCATTGCACCAAGCCATGTTTCATGTTGAGAGAATAAGAAACATGCTTGTTAAAGCTAGGGAAGTGAAGAGACATGTCACTTCATGGGAAAAGTATAAATAAGAGAAGGAGAGGTTGGAATAACTTCCTCTCTTCTTCTTCCTCACTCTCCCCACCGAAAATTCACTCTCCCCCTTTCCTTTCATTTTTGAAAAGTAAACCCTAGGGTTCTAACCCTAGGGAATTGGAAGGAAGAAGATCCCACCCAAGGACCTTGCCCTCTATTAGGGCCAAAGGTTCTAGAGAAGTTTTAGCAAAGGAAATTCTCACTCTTCCTTCAACTAAGGGTACCCTAAGGAGTAAGAGAAGGAGAAATTCAAGCGAAAGGATGTAAGTATCCCCTCGCCTGCAGTGTAATAGTTGCTGTATGATTCTTCTTCTTGTTGTTTTCGAAATTAGGGGTTTCTCCCCTTGTGTGACTTTCGGCCAACCTCAAAGAGGAGGCCTTGGTTACTCCTTGTTGCATGGGAAGATTCCTTGGAATTTAGGGTATACTTATATGATGTTTTCCAACATGTTGTGGTGACAAAAATTAGGGTTGAACACCCTATAAGGTTTCGGCCAAAACATGAAGCAAAGAGGGTTTAGGGTTGTATGATTTTCTATGATGTATCCATGTTTAGTAGTGTAGACAAAGTGTTTGTGTAAATGTTTGTGTGAAACCTAAGTTCAAGAACCCTAGTTTCCCTACCCTTGACTTTCGGCCAACCCTAGGAGAATTAGGGTTTAGGGTGCATGATTATCCTAGGATGTATTCTTGGCTTAATATGTTGCATGATGTGTATGTCAAGGTTAGACTACCCTACGAGACATGATTATGTTTAGTAAGATGATATGTATATGCATGAGATGTCTAAATGAAATGCTTGATTGAAAATCGTAATGTTTCCTAGCATGTGATATTCGGCCAAGGCATGAGCATTAGGGTTGTGAAGGTTGATTACTCCATAATGTATGCTATGCTTAGTATGATACATGATATATATATATATATGTGATGCTTGTATGGGATATTTGATGTCTAAACAATCTAAGCTACCCTACCCTTGATTTTCGGCCAAACCCTAGGTTTAGGGTTAGGAAGGGTTAAATTAAACCATGAAGTAGGTTATGATATGAGTATGATCGATGTGACCAATTTTGTCATATATAAGTATGTGTAAGTGTTTGAAATGTGATGTATGTATGAGCATGTTTATATAGCCCATGGGGCACCCTTTATGAACTGCATGTGATGTGTATGATAAAATGCTTGAAAGGATACTCCACTAAGTATGGGATCAAGAGCACCCCTTAAGTTGTGAGGTGTGTCCCTATGGGATCATGAGCACCCTTGAAGAGTGGTGTGTCCCTTAAGAGTGGATTGGAGTACGCCTTAGCATATATGTAAAAGCATGATAAGTATTTTACTTTAGAAGTTGTGTACCCGACTCGGAAGGGGGTCGTTAAACAAATCCGGGGTGCATGTTAACGTAAGGTCATGGCTCCGGTAGGACGGAAGGGTCCTGCTCTAATTGATTGGTGGCTCGCTACCCCAATTCATTAGGGAACGCGCAATAGGTAACGCGCGATATGTGGTACACAACTGGGCCCTATATGATATGGATGTATTTTTAAGTAATACCTTTATGGAATTGTTTTGAAAACATTCATTGAAAACATTTATTATAGGTGAAGGGTATGCTTAAGGTACTTTATACTGCATGCTTAGAAACTTGGATGTTTAGTATGCTTTGATGAACTCATGCTTATGATTTATTATGTGTACATGTTGTATTCTTTCGTATAGATTTTGCGAGTAGGACAGGATCCTTACTAAGCATTTGTGCATACTAGTTTATGTGTTGTCTTATGCTGCAGATAAGGGTAAGGAACACTTAAACTAATGGAAGAGGCAGGAGGCTGGAGATGTGTGGGGTGGTGGCTCGGGAAAGAAAGATTCTTATATCTACTTTATTATGCTTATGTTTATGTCCCTTGACAATGAATGTTAGTGATTAGGATTGATATTGCATGATAGTGATTACTCATATACTTGATTTTGTTGATTATATTATGGTTTGAAATAATATGTGAACCTATCATGTTATAGAATAACTCTTGATTAAAATATTTCAAATGATGTTCTAATGATTCAAGTATGATATTTGATTGACATGTACTGGCTAGTATGCTTAGCACTTGTAAATATCACTTGATAGTTTTAGACAAGCATGCTCAGCACTTAGTCCTTGCACTCTTGCTTTTATTGTATGTCAAAAATTTTACTATATGAATGAACGACTGTTACGTAACCTCGCCCCGAGAGTAGATATAAGGGCGGGCGTTATAGGTTGGTATCAGTGCAGGTTTCCCCTCCACCACACACACATCAAGCTTCATCCTGCCGCTTCCAAGTAAGAGATCCTAACCTCGCTTTACTTTATTTCATGTACAGTAATGATTATATGGAGATGATTAATGCTTGCATAACTAGCATAACTAATGAAAGTAATATTAATTCTCACATTAGTTTATTTATCACCTGTATGATAGATAATAACCAGTAATTGTAAGATATGTGAACATGAACGATACTTCCTCTTATATATATATGTATGCATTAATAATTTAGAATTTGGGGTAAGAGGGTGATTACATATTGTAATCACTAGGGTACACTACACCGATTGGGTGTGTGTTTTCCACTGTATATATTTGCGAATTGAAAAAGGAATGGTTTAGTACTAACCATGTCATTTTCTTTTCCAGATGTTGCATGAGGACTACACTGAGAGGTGTCGCGAGTTGATGGAGCGGATAGAGGCAGTTGAGTACTGTCTGACCCGGGGAATTCAAGGCAACATAGGATTTTTGGATCGGCTATTCTGGAAACTAGAGCGGGAAGGGTTTCCAGTCATGGACGATCATAGGATCAGAGCTTTACTTCGTGCATTGCCCAACCGGGCAAGAGAGGTTGCGCATCAGATCTGGGGACAGCACAGATGCTGTATCTCATATGCGGACTTATGAAGGCAGCTTCTCCGCCATGAGTTCCCAGAAGATCTGGGAGACTCGGAGGAGGATCCCGAGCCGTCCGAGGAGGATCCCGAGCCCTTCGATGAGGATCCCGAGCCCTTTGAGGAGGATCCCGAGCCGTTCGAGGAGGACCCCGAGCCCTTCGAGGAGGATCCCGAGCCCTTCGAGGAGGATCCCGAGCCTTTCGAGGAGGATCCCGAGCCATCCGAGGAGGACTTCGAGCCCTTCGAGGAGGATCCCGAGCCCTTCGAGGAGGATCCCGAGATGCTGGAGATGTTCCAGGAAGACCTTGAAGAGGTCGAGGAGATTCTCGAGATTGAAGAAGAAGACCCGATGGGAATAGTAGAGGATCCTGAGGCGGGCCAAAGGGAGATGAGCGAGGAGGTAGTAGTCATCGCTATGATGTTCTTTATTATGGGCCTAACGGCAGCCCATCTGGTTCGCTGAGTTGGAATAGTTTTGTATGTAGACTTATAAGAATGAATAAAAATAAATTTTGAGTGATATAATAAATAAAATCACATTTACCCAATATTGATCATGCGACACATAAGGACGAATAGTACGGAAAACATAATATGAGTTGGGTTACCTATGATCATGATCGAGTATCATTCTTAGGACATGTTATCTCCAAGGAAGGAGTAATGGTGGACCCAATTAAAATCGAAGCTGTGAGTAACTGGACCAGACCCAAGAATGCCAGCGAAATCAGAAGTTTCCTCGGGCTAGCAGGCTATTACAGAAAATTCGTAGAGAACTTCTCTCGGATTGCAGCCCATATGATAGCTCTTACAAAGAAAGACAAGAAATATGTGTGGACCGAGGAATGTGAAAAGAGCTTTACTGAACTGAAAAGGAGACTGACTAGAGCTCCAATATTGACTCTTCCAGAGAGCGATATGGGTTTCGATATGTACAGCGACGCGTCCAAACTGGGACTAGGAGCTGTGCTTATGCAAAATGGGAAGGTAATTGCCTATGCCTCTAGGCAGCTGAAGGAACATGAAAGAAACTACCCTACCCATGACTTAGAGATAGCAGCGGTAGTCTTTGCACTGAGAATATGGAGGCACAACCTATATGGAACTCAGTGTAAAGTTTATACAGATCACCAGAGTCTACGATATTTCTTCACCCAGAAAGATCTGAATATGAGACAGCGCAGATGGCTTGAATTGGTCAAGGATTATGACTGTGAGATCCTGTACCATCCGGGAAAAGCCAACAAAGTAGCCGATGCTCTCAGTAGAAAAACATGTGCTGCTTTGATGTCTTTATCACCTTTGTCACAACCCTTAGGGGAAGAAATTATGAATTACGGGATTGAGATCATATCAGGATAGTTGTCCACCCTGATGATTGCACCGACATTATTCGACGATATTCTGGAAAAGCAGAATCATGATCCGAGTCTTCAGAGAATCAAGCAAGAAGTTCTCGAAGGCAAGGCGATGGATTTAGGATTTCGAACAGCGGAGTCTTATATCTTCGGGATCGATTATGTGTTCCCGACGACTCCGACTTACGGACAAGGATTCTCGAGGAAGCTCACGGAACACCTTATGCGATGCATCCTGGGTCTACCAAGATGTATCAAGATCTGAAGAGCAAGTTTTGGTGGTCCGGTATGAAGCGAGATGTAGCCCACTATATCAGTATGTGTTTGACCTGCCAGAGGGTCAAAGCAGAACACCAGAGGCCTGGAGGAGTTTTGTAACCTCTGTCTATTCCCGAGTGGAAATGGGAAGACATCTCTATAGATTTCATCTCTTGGCTGCCTAGAACGACGAATGGATATGATAGTATATGGGTTATTGTCGACAGACTCACCAAGTCTGCCCATTTTCTAGCTATTAGGATGACCTACTCAGTGGAGCAGTTGGCTCAACTGTACGTCAAGGAAATTATCCGACTGCACGGGGTTCCCAAGACCATTATCTCTGATAGGGATGGTCGATTTACTTCAGATTTTTGAGGACACGTACAGAAGGCTCTCGGTACGAAGCTGAAATTCAGTACTGCCTTTCACCCCCAGACTGACGGGCAGACTTAAAGAGTAAACCAGATATTAGAGGACATGTTACGAGCTTGTGCCTTGGACTTCAAGGGAAGCTGGTGTCGATACCTGAGCCTGGCAGAGTTTGCTTATAACAACAGTTATCAAGCTACTATCGGGATGGCACCGTACGAAGCACTATACGGAAGGAAATGTCGATCTCCTATATGCTAGCTTGAGAGTGGTGAAAAGAAGGAGATGGGACTCCAGACGGATATTATAGACGAAACCACTCAAGCTATAAAGAATATCCGCCAGAGGATAGAGACTGCTCAGAGTCGGCAGAAAAGCTACGCTGATAAGCGATGCAGACCGCTAGAGTTTGAGGTTGGGGATTTAGTATTCCTTAAGGTGACCCCTATGAAAGGGGTGATGAGATTCGGGAAGAGAGGGAAGCTGAGTCCGAGATATGTGGGACCGTATCAGATCCTGAGACAGGTAGGCAAAGTGGCCTACGAACTGGAGTTACCGCCAGAAATGTCGGCTATCCACAATGTCTTCCATGTATCAATGCTCAGGAAATGTACCTCCGATGAGAATCAAATGATAGAACCCCAACTAGTACAAGACCAGGAGAACCTAAGTTCCGAACGCCGACCTATTCGGATCCTAGACCGGGAAGTCAAATAGCTAAGGAACAAGGAAGTACCCTTAGTAAAGGTTCTGTGGCGGAACGAACAATTCGAAGAAGCCACATGGGAACGAGAGGAGACAATACGATTAAAGTATCCGGAATTATTTTAAAGTTCGGGACGAACTTTTTATAAGGTATGGAGGATTGTAACACCCCAAAATTTCCCATATGAAATATTATGAATTCATGAAACATAATTATTATGAAATTTCATGATGGGCTTGGCTTAATGGGCTTGGATGTGGATTAGTGCAAAATGTAATAAAAAGAAGATGTAGAAAGGAGGAAGCAGGGATTGAACCTTGAACCTCCTAGTTGCACTAACAATGTCTTAACCATTGCACCAAGCCATGTTTCATGTTGAGAGAATAAGAAACATTCTTGTTAAAGCTTGGGAAGTGAAGAGACATGTCTCTTCATGGGAAAAGTATAAATAAGAGAAGGAGAGCTTGGAATAACTTCCTCTCTTCTTCTTCCTCACTCTCCCCACCGAAAATTCACTCTCCCCCTTTCCTTTCATTTTTGAAAAGTAAACCCTAGGGTTCTAACCCTAGGGAATTGGAAGGAAGAAGATCCCACCCAAGGACCTTGCCCTCTATTAGGGCCAAAGGTTCTAGAGAAGTTTTAGCAAAGGAAATTCTCACTCTTCCTTCAACTAAGGGTACCCTAAGGAGTAAGAGAAGGAGAAATTCAAGCGAAAGGATGTAAGTATCCCCTCGCCTGCAGTGTAATAGTTGCTGTATGATTCTTCTTCATGTTGTATTCGAAATTAGGGGTTTCTCCCCTTGTGTGACTTTCGGTCAACCTCAAAGAGGAGGCCTTGGTTACTCCTTGTTGCATGGGAAGATTCCTTGGAATTTAGGGTATACTTATATGATTTTTTCCTACATGTTGTGGTGACAAAAATTAGGGTTGAACACCCTATAAGGTTTCGGCCAAAACATGAAGCAAAGAGGGTTTAGGATTGTATGATTTTCTATGATGTATCCATGTTTAGTAGTGTAGACAAAGTGTTTGTGTAAATGTTTGTGTGAAACCTAAGTTCAAGAACCCTAGTTTCCCTACCCTTGACTTTCGGCCAACCCTAGGAGAATTAGGGTTTAGGGTGCATGATTATCCTAGGATGTATTCTTGGCTTAATATGTTGCATGATGTGTATGTCAAGGTTAGACTACCCTACGAGACATGATTATGTTTAGTAAGATGATATGTATATGCATGAGATGTCTAAATGAAATGCTTGATTGAAAATCGTAATGTTTCCTAGCATGTGATATTCGGCCAAGGCATGAGCATTAGGGTTGTGAAGGTTGATTACTCCATAATGTATGCTATGCTTAGTATGATACATGATATATATATATATGTGATGCTTGTATGGGATATTTGATGTCTAAACAATCTAAGCTACCCTACCCTTGATTTTCGGCCAAACCCTAGGTTTAGGGTTAGGAAGGGTTAAATTAAACCATGAAGTAGGTTATGATATGAGTATGATCGATGTGACCAATTTTGTCATATATAAGTATGTGTAAGTGTTTGAAATGTGATGTATGTATGAGCATGTTTATATAGCCCATGGGGCACCCTTTATGAACTGCATGTGATGTGTATGATAAAATGCTTGAAAGGATACTCCACTAAGTATGGGATCAAGAGCACCCCTTAAGTTGTGAGGTGTGTCCCTATGGGATCATGAGCACCCTTGAAGAGTGGTGTGTCCCTTAAGAGTGGATTGGAGTACTCCTTAGTATATATGTAAAAGCATGATAAGTATTTTACTTTAGAAGTTGTGTACCCGACTCGGAAGGGGGTCGTTAAACAAATCCGGGGTGCATGTTAACGTAAGGTCATGGCTCCGGTAGGACGGAAGGGTCTTACCACTTGTTTTGAAAACATTCATTGAAAACATTTATTATAGGTGAAGGGTATGCTTAAGGTACTTTATACTGCATGCTTAGAAACATGGATGTTTAGTATGCTTTGATGAACTCATGCTTATGATTTATTATGTGTACATGTTGTATTCTTTCGTATGGATTTTGCGAGTAGGACAGGATCCTTACTAAGCATTTGTGCTTACTAGTTTATGTGTTGTCTTATGCTGTAGATAAGGGTAAGGAACACTTAAACTAATGGAAGAGGCAGGAGGCTGGAGATGTGTGGGGTGGTGGCTCGGGAAAGAAAGATTCTTATATCTACTTTATTATGCTTATGTTTATGTCCCTTGACAATGAATGTTAGTGATTAGGATTGATATTGCATGATAGTGATTACTCATATACTTGATTTTGTTGATTATATTATGGTTTGATATAATATGTGAACCTATCATGTTATAGAATAACTCTTGATTAAAATATTTCAAATGATGTTCTAATGATTCAAGCATGATATTTGATTGACATGTACTGGCTAGTATGCTTAGCACTTGTAAATATCACTTGATAGTTTTAGACAAGCATGCTCAGCACTTAGTCCTTGCACTCTTGCTTTTATTGTATGTCAAAAATTTTACTATATGAATGAACGACTGTTACGTAACCCCGCCCCGAGAGTAGATATAAGGGTGGGCGTTACACCCATATCTTAAGGTGAATTAAGTGAGGTTTCTTACTATTCTACATCTCATATGGAGTAGTAGAGACTACCTTGTTCCGGACTTTGTTTAGCAAGTAAACAGTTGTCTTAAGTGCATAGCCCCAAATGGATTTTGGAAGAGTTGCATGATTCATCATAGATCTAACCATGTCCATCAAGGTTCGGTTACGCCTCTCAGATTCACCATTATGCAGTGGTGTATACGGCGGAGTCCATTGAGACAATATCCCATTGTCCCTAAGATAATCTTGAAACTCTTGACTTAAGTATTCGCCACCCCGATCGAATCGAAGTATCTTAATACTTTTGCCAAGCTGTTTCTCTACTTCATTTCTGAACTCTTTGAATTTCTCAATAGCTTCAGATTTGTGTTTCATCAAGAACACATACCCGAATTGTGAGTGATCATCGATAAAGGTAATGAAGTAGCTATAGCCTCCTTGTGCAAGAGTTGACATTGGTCCACATACATCAGTATGTATTAGACCAAGCAATTCTCCCACTGGCTTACCTTTTCCAGAAAAGGGTAATTTGGTCATCTTGCCTTTTAAGCATGATTCACATGTATCAAATGAACCGGGTTCAAATGATTCCAGAATTCCACATCGGTGTAATTTGGTCATGCGTTTCTTACTTATATGGCCAAGACGACAATGCCACGTATAGGAGTCTATTTGATTATCTATTCGAACACGTTTATTGCTAACTTCGATATTGAAAATGTCACCGGATAAATCTAACGTGTAGATACCATTGCATAAAGTTCCGGTCCCATAAAGAACACCATTTAAAGTTATGTAACAACAATTGTTACTAAAAGTTAAATGATAACCCTTTTCATTCAAGCATAAAATAGATACAATGTTCTTTATTAACAAAGGAATAAAATAACAATTATCCAACTCTAAGACAAGTCTAGTAGGGAGTTTTAGCAAATATGTTCCGATGGCAACAGCGGCAATCTTTGCTCCATTTCTAACTTGCAGATTCGCTTCTCCCATGACGAGTCTTCTTCTATTCCTTAGCCCCTGTATGTCATTACATATATGTGAGCTACACCCAGTATCAAGTACCCACGCGGTTGAGGAAATAGAGTGACATTCATTAACGAAGATACCTGAAGAGGATGGGGCATCGGATGCCTTCTTCTTCAAGGACTGAAGATAAACCTTGCAGTTTCTTCGCCAGTGACCCTCCTTGCCACAGTGATGGCAAGTTCCTTTTGGGGTCTTTTCGGTCTTTTTGGTCTTTTTCTTCTTTCCCTTATTATGTTCTTTGGCCTTCCTCTTAGAGCCTTTCTTCGAGGAACCAACTAATAGTACCGTCTTCTGATCCTGCTTTACAGAAGGCTCTATAGTCTTCAGCAGGTTGAGCAACTCAGGAATGGTAGTCTCTAGCTTGTTCATCCGATAGTTCATCACAAATTGTGAATAACTTTTGGGCAAACAATGCAGAATTAAGTCAATACTTAGTTCGTGATCCATTGCAAAACCGAGTGTGCCCAGTCGCTCAATGTACCCCAACATCTTTAACACAAACTGTGAGGCAGAAGTGCCTTCCTGCATCTTAGAGGTGAAGAGGAGTTTGGAGACGTCGAACCTTTCGGATCTCGCCTGCTCATCAAATAACTCATAAAGATGGAAGATGATGGTATAAGCATCCATATGCTCATACTGCTTTTACAGCTCAGGTACCATAGCGGCTAGCATAATGCAACTTGCAAGTTCAGAATCGGTCACATGTTTCTGATAGGCCACTAACTGGTCTGGAGTTGCATCTTCTGGAGGACGGTTGGGAAGTTGATCTTCAAGGACAAAAGCAAGCTTTTCTGCCTTGAGGACTATCCTCAGGTTTCGAAGCCAGTCCATGAAGTTTGGCCCAGTCAGCTTATTGGTGTCCAAAATGGAACGCAAATTCAGAGAAGACATGATCGAGTGATTATCCTAGAAATACAAATTGAGCTTATGTGAGAAGAATGATAAAGAATGCATCAACATACATTAATTAAATCCTATTTATTTTTCGAATTGAATAACCCTTTTTATCAATTCGGGAGATCGTAGGAACATCTCCAAATAAGTTGATATCCAACCATAGATAAGAACAACCATGATTGTGGCCATCAAGTTATTCTTAGCTATGAAGGTAGGTAATTATACCGATTACATATCACATATATGTAACTACCACTTTATGCTATCAACTAATTGAATGTTTGCATAAATCATTGGTTGTTAACTCATTAACAAGTATACAATAATATACATAGCACCCAACTGCACCTCTCTTTACATCGACCTTGGCTGTGGCACAACAAATCGATGCTCCAAGCTTAAGGCTGGCCCATTAATCAAGAAATAGTTTTAATAAGGTTGGAGCTCATTTAACCGTTTAGTCAGGCTTGGATGTGTCCAACAACCAAAACTAAGGATTGACCTCTGACTCCAACTATATTAATCATAAACTAATTCTATGGTTTGAACATGTTGAGGTTCAAGCTGGGCATGGATGTGTCCATCAACCCAAACGAGAAATAAAACTCCGGTTCTAACCATATTAATGGAAGGTGTTGCCTTAATATTTTGTAAGGGATTTTGGGTCTCATCCTTTTCTTTCTAAGCACATTCATGACATATAATTATGTCATGTACTAACGATTTCCTTAATAAAGTATGTATGTGACTTAATTTATCAAGTCTCATTAATTGAATTAGGAACCAGATTTCCTAATTCCAATTTCATACTTTATTCAAGGAATTGTTTTGGGAAACAATTTCCTAAATTGTCATAATCAATTTCGGAAATAATATGTTTAAGACTTTGATTTCTCTAAATCAAATCTTATTAAATTAAGAGACAGATTCCCTTAATTCAACCACATATTATTTTCATGAAAATCTTATTTAAGAAAACTCTATAGGAAACAATTTTCCTAATTAATTTTGGAGATAACAATATGTAAGAGCATCACCTCTTAAGGAAATTATCCAAAATTTTCAAGATTTGATTACATATTTTATTTATAGACTAATTAATTACAACAAATTATTTACTTTGGGTGGCTCCCCGAGGCTCAGATACCCAAAGAAAAAGAAATTTGTCAAAAATCTAATTTGGCCCGCTCCCCGAGGTGTAGCCAAATTAAACTTGACAATTCTTATTCAAAATAGGAAATTAAATTACAACAATTAACTTTAATTTGGGTGGCTCCCCGAGGCACTCCCCAAAGTAAAGAATTTTGTTAATAATTTAAAACCCAATTTGAATTTAATTGTCAACTAATGATCCATAAATTTGTCTAGACTTTCTTGAAAGAAAGTGCCTAAAATTGCGAGTTTTCCAAAATAGGTTTTCAGAATAATTGTAAGTTTCTGGTACAAAGAAAACTTACATATTTCCCAAAAT
>JAGFNQ010006988.1:0-16128 GCA_024364735.1 Boesenbergia rotunda
GCAACCCCCGGGCCAGGCAGGCGGGGCGAAGGGCCGGGGGGGGACAAGGGGGCACCGCCCAACCAGGCGAACGGACAAGCCGACGGGAGGCACAGCGAGAGAGGGGCACGGGGGCAACCCCCGGGCCAGGCAGGCGGGGCGAAAGGGCCGGGGGGGGGACAGGGGGGCACGCCCAACCAGGCGAACGGACAAGCCGACGGGAGGCACAGCGAGAGGGGGCACGGGGGCAACCCCCGGGGCCAGGCAGGCGGGGCGAAAGGGCCGGGGGGGGACAGGGGGGCACCGCCCAACCAGGCGAACGGACAAGCCGACGGGAGGCACAGCGAGAGAGGGGCACGGGGGCAACCCCCGGGGCCAGGCAGGCGGGGCGAAAGGGCCGGGCGGGGGGACAGGGCGGGCACGCCCAACCAGGCGAACGGACAAGCCGACGGGAGGCACAGCGAGAGGGGGCACGGGGGCAACCCCCGGGGCCAGGCAGGCGGGGCGAAAGGGCCGGGGGGGGGGACAAGGGGGGCACCGCCCAACCAGGCGAACGGACAAGCCGACGGGAGGCACAGCGAGAGAGGGGCACGGGGGCAACCCCGGGGCCAGGCAGGCGGGGCGAAAGGGCCGGCGGGGGGACAGGGGGGCGGCGCCCAACCAGGCGAACGGACAAGCCGACGGGAGGCACAGCGAGAGGGGGCACGGGGGCAACCCCCGGGGCCAGGCAGGCGGGGCGAAAGGGCCGGGGGGGGGACAAGGGGGGCACCGCCCAACCAGGCGAACGGACAAGCCGACGGGAGGCACAGCGAGAGAGGGGCACGGGGGCAACCCCCGGGGCCAGGCAGGCGGGGCGAAAGGGCCGGGCGGGGGGACAGGGCGGGCGCGCCCAACCAGGCGAACGGACAAGCCGACGGGAGGCACAGCGAGAGGGGGCACGGGGGCAACCCCCGGGGCCAGGCAGGCGGGGCGAAAGGGCCGGGGGGGGGACAGGGGGGCACCGCCCAACCAGGCGAACGGACAAGCCGACGGGAGGCACAGCGAGAGAGGGGCACGGGGGCAACCCCCGGGGCCAGGCAGGCGGGGCGAAAGGGCCGGGCGGGGGGACAGGGCGGGCGGCGCCCAACCAGGCGAACGGACAAGCCGACGGGAGGCACAGCGAGAGGGGGCACGGGGGCAACCCCCGGGGCCAGGCAGGCGGGGCGAAAGGGCCGGGGGGGGGACAAGGGGGGCACCGCCCAACCAGGCGAACGGACAAGCCGACGGGAGGCACAGCGAGAGAGGGGCACGGGGGCAACCCCCGGGGCCAGGCAGGCGGGGCGAAAGGGGCGGGCGGGGGGACAAGGGGGGCGGCGCCCAACCAGGCGAACGGACAAGCCGACGGGAGGCACAGCGAGAGGGGGCACGGGGGCAACCCCCGGGGCCAGGCAGGCGGGGCGAAAGGGCCGGGGGGGGGACAAGGGGGGCACCGCCCAACCAGGCGAACGGACAAGCCGACGGGAGGCACAGCGAGAGAGGGGCACGGGGGCAGCCCACCGGGGCCAGGCAGGCGGGGCGAAAGGGCCGGGGGGGGGGACAAGGGGAGGCAACGCACAACCAGGCACGGGGGGCCGCCGCGCGGGGCACCACGCACGGGGGGCGGCCGCGCCGGACGGGCGGCGGCCGCGCGGCGCACCACCAAGGCACGGGGGGCCGCCGGCGGCGCACCACGCACGGGGGGCGGCCGCGCCGGACGGGGGGCGGCCGCGCGCCGCACCACCAAGGCACGGGGGGCCGCCGCGCGGCGCACCACGCACGGGGGGCGGCCGCGCCGCGCACCACGCACGGGGGGCGGCCGCGCCGGACGGGGGGCGGCCGCGCGGCGCACCACCAAGGCACGGGGGGCCGCCGCGCGCCGCACCACGCACGGGGGGCGGCCGCGCCGGACGGGGGGCGGCCGCGCGGCGCACCACCAAGGCACGGGGGGCCGCCGCGCGCCGCACCACGCACGGGGGGCGGCCGCGCGGCGCACCACCAAGGCACGGGGGGCCGCGCGGCGCACCAGGCACGGGGGGCGGCCGCGCGGCGCACCACCAAGGCACGGGGGGCCGCCGCGCGGCGCACCACCAAGGCACGGGGGGCGGCCGCGCCGGACGGGGGGCGGCCGCGCGGCGCACCACCAAGGCACGGGGGGCCGCCGCGCGGCGCACCACGCACGGGGGGCGGCCGCGCCGGACGGGGGGCGGCCGCGCGGCGCACCACCAAGGCACGGGGGGCCGCCGCGCGGCGCACCACGCACGGGGGGCGGCCGCGCCGGACGGGGGGCGGCCGCGCGGCGCACCACCAAGGCACGGGGGGCCGCCGCGCGCCGCACCACGCACGGGGGGCGGCCGCACCACGCACGGGGGCGGCCGCGCCGACGGGGGGCGGCGCGCGCGCACCACCAAGGCAGGGGGGCCGCCGCGCGGCGCACCACCAAGGCACGGGGGGCGGCCGCGCCGCACGGGGGGCGGGCGCGCAGCGCACCACCAAGGCACGGGGGGCCGCCGCGCAGCGCACCACCAAGGCACGGGGGGCGGCCGCGCCGCACGGGGGGCGGGCGCGCGGCGCACCAGGCGCGGCGCACCACCAAGGCGAAGGCGCCCACCAGCCGCGGCGCACCCCCAAGGCGCGACACGGGGGGCCGCGCGGGCACGAGGCGCGGCCGCGCGGCGCACCAGCAGCGAGCGGGCACGGGGGCGGCCACGCGACGCACACAAGGCGAGGGGCACGGGGGGCCGCGGCGGACAGGGGGGGCCGCCGCGCGGCGCACCACCAAGGCGCGGGGCACGGGGGGCGCACCAGGCGCGGCGCACGAGCCGCGGCGCACCAGGCGCGGGGCACGAGCAGGGCACGGGGGCCGGCGGGCGGCGACCCACACGGACGCAGAACGGGGCGGGCACGCGGGGGGAGAGGGGACGACAGGGGAGAGAAGCAGGACCGCGGCGGCGGAGGGGAAGGAACGGGAGGAGGGGGAGGGGCGAAGCCGCACGACGAGAGGCGGGAGCGCAGGGGAGCGGGGCAGCAAGGCCACGCGACCGCGGACAAGGCCCCGGCACGGAGAAGGCGGCGGCAAAAGAGGCGGGCCGCCGCGACGCGGAGGGGGAGCACAGGCAACCGCGCGCAGGACAGCCACCGCGAGGGGGGCGCCGAGGACACGGGCCCGGGGGGGCGAACGCCCCGACGAAGGGGCAAGAGGCCAACGGCGGACGAAGGCGCCACGGGCGAGCGAGGAGGCGGACGGAGAGGCGGGCAGGCAGGAGCCGGCACACGGGAGCGGCGCGCCACGGGCGGGGCAACCAAGCGCGAGGACCAAGGGGGGAAGCAACGGGGCCGCGCGGACGAGGGGGAAGGACGAGCGGGGCACGAGCAGCAGGAGGGGAAAACGAACCGGGCGCACGACGGGCGAAACCCAGCGCACGGGCCCGAGGGGGGGGGAACAAGCCAACACGGGGGGAAGGCGGCGGCACAAGGAGAGGAAGAGCCGACAGCGAAGGAGCAAAAAGCAACGGCGCGAGGAACGCGGGGCGGCCACAAGCCAGGGAGCCCGGGGGGAACGGGGCGGACACCGCGAGCGGCAAAGGGCGAAGGCCGAAAGGAGCGAGAGGCCACGCGGGCACGGGGCAGAGGCGGACGGGAAAGCAAAAGCAAACGAGCGGGGACCCGGGGGGCCACACAAGAGGGCGGGGCGCGGGGAGCGCAGCGGAGGACACCGGCGGGAGCGGGGAACAGAGGGGCCGCCCCAGCCAAACGCCCCACCGGACAAGGGCGGCCACCCAGAGCGACCCGCGAGGCGGGGCGGCAAGCCAAAAGGAGGGGCCGGGCCCCACGGCCGACGCAGGGAAGAAGGAAAAGAACGGGAAAAGGAGGGGGAGGGCAAGGGCGCCGGCGAGCCGGCGCCCACGGAGCCGACACCGCGCAAGGCAGGGCACAAAGGCGGACGAGAGGCAAGCGCAACAGGGGCGGCGGGCCCCGCGGAGGCGGCCAAGCCCGGGCCCGGGGCGGGGGGGCGCCGGAGAGGAGACAGGGACAGGGGGAAGCGCGGGAAGCCAGGCAGGCGCGGCACGAAGGAGAGGACGAGGCAGGGGGCGACCGGAAGAGAGGCAGAGGGACGCCCGCCGGGGACCCGCGCGGGGGGAAGGGCGGCACGGGGACAGGCAGAGCACGGGGCAGAAAGCACAGGGCGGGAGCAGCCGCAAGGACCAGCGCAAGGCGGGGGGGAAGGAAACAGGCGGAGGCCCCGGGGCCGGACCAGGGCGGAGGGGACGGGGCGACGCCCGAGGAAGGGCCCCCGGAGGGGAGCCAAGCCCGGGCCGGCCCCCGGCCAGCACGCGGCGACCCACGCGCGCCGCAGGAGCAGCGCGAGCAAGCCACCGACAACCGACGAGGGGGGGCCGGGACCCGCGGGCCCAGCCCGCAGAGCCAAGCCGGGGCCCGAAGCGACGGAGCCAGCGGGCCGACGGCCCGGGCCGACAGGGGCCGGGGGCCAGAGGCGGGGCACCGGGGAGACCGGAGGCGGGGAGGAGGACGACCGGGCGGGGGCGGCACACGGGCCGCCGGAGGGGCAAGGGGCGGCGGGGGCGCACCGAACGGCGCACGACAGGCGACGCGCGGCCGACCACGCGGCCCGACCGCCGGCGAAGCCGGGGCCAGGGGGCGCAGGCCGGGAAGCAGAAAAGAGAACGCGGCGCGAGGCCCCCGCCGACGGCGCCAGAAGGCCAAACGGGGCCAGCGACCGCCACGGCCCGGCGCGAGAAGGGGAACCCGAGGCCCGGGCGGAGCGCGCGCGAAGGCGCGCGCGCCGACGGGCGGCCCCCGGCCCGGAGGAGCGGCGAACCCAGGGGCAAGGGCCGGGCACAGGGAACCGGGCCCCGCGGCGGCCGGCAAAGGGCGCAGGGGAAGAGGGGCGACGACCACCAAGAGCCGCACGGACGGGCGCGCCGCCCGAGCGCGCGCGCGGAGGGGGCAGCACCCGCCACGCCCGCCGACGCAGCGGGGCAGGGCGCGCGCCCCGAGGGCCGAGGGGCGGGCGCACGCGGAAGCGCCAGCCAGGGGCGGGGCGAGGGGAGGCGGCAGGGGAGGGGGACACACGCCGGAGCGGAGGGCAACGGCCAGGACCACCGGCCGGCGGGCGGAAGCGACCAACACCCGGGGGGGAGCGAGGGGAGCGCACAGGGGGGCACCAGAACGCGACGGCCGGGGCAGCCCGCAGCGCCAGGGCGGCGGACCAAAAAGGGCCCACGGGGAGCGCACGAGGCCGCGAGGCAGCGCAACGGAGCAACGGCACCGGCCGACCGAGGGAAAGGGGGAGAAGAGGGCGAGGACGGGGCGCCCCCGAGGCCGCGAAGCAGGAGCGGGACCCGAGAGAACGCGCGCACGCGAGCGCCAGCGAGCCGGAGGGAAACGGCGGAGGGAACCAGCGACGAGAGGGGGCGAGGAGGCGGGCGCCCCGAGACCCAAGGCAGACGAACGAGGGGCACGGCAGGAGCGCGGCGGGCCGCCACGAGAGGGGCCGCGAGCGGCGCCGCGCGCAGGCAGAGGGCACCAGCGGGCGGGGCCCGACAGGCAGGCGCCAACACAAACCCGGCACAAAAGAGCGAGGGCGGCCGGCGAGGCGCCCCCGCAAGAGGGGCGCCCGCCAAGCAGCGGCCGGGCGCCGGCAGAGGGGCCGAACGCGCCGACGCGCACGCAGGGCAGACGCCGGGGGCCGGGGGGCAAGACGGGGCGAAGGGGGAGCCCACGGGCCGAGGCCGGGAGCGCGCGGGGGCCAACGGGGGGAACGCCAAGGGCGCGCGCCGCAGCCGCGACCACGCGGGCAAGAGGCCGCGGGCGCGCACGAAGCGCCCGGGCGGGGACCGCCAGCGGAGCCGGCAACGGGCCGGGGCCCAAGCCGAGCAACGGACCGGCGAGAGCCGGGCCGCAGCCGACCGGAGCACGCCGGCGGCCCCCAGCCGCGGCCCGCGCGGCAAGGGCAAGGACGCGGGGACGCGCGGGGCAAAGGCCGGGGCAGCGGGCCCGCGCGGGACGGGGGCGCGAGCGGGCGCGCGCCAAGAGGGAGCCGGGGACGAAAGGGACCGCCCAACGGGGGCGGCAGGCCCAAACAACCCGACGCGACGACAGGGCCGCGGCAGGCGGCAGGGGCCGAGCCAGACGGGGCGCGCACCCGCCCCGGCACCCCGGGCCAAGGGACGGGGGCCCGAGCCGGCGCGGAGGACACGGCGCCAGACGACAACGCGAACGGAGGCAACCGGGAAAGGCGCAAGCGGGGCGGGGCCCGGGGCACGCGCCGGGACGAGGGGAAGCCGCGGAAGGGGCGCCGCCGCCGCGGAGGGAGAGGCGGAAACGCGGCGGGGGGCCGCGCCGGACGGGGGGCCACAAGGAGAGGGAGGGACACGGCGCGGGCGGCCGAGGGCGCAAGCGCACGGGGGCGCGAGGGGCGCAGCCCAAAACGACGAGGACGAGGGGCGGGGCCCGCGCACGGCGACCAACGCCCAGCGGGCCGACGAGGGCCGACGGCCCGCGCGGCGACCGACGGGGCCCGAGGGGCACACGGGGCCAAGGGCCGCGCGCACGCCAACCACGCAGGGAGCGAAGGCGACGAGGGCAGGACGCCCAAGCAGGCGGGCCCGCGGCCACAAGGCCGCGGGCACAACGGGCGGGCAAAGACGCAAGGGGGCACGAGAGGCGGCAAGGCACACCAAGGAGCGCAGGGCACGACGGGCGGCAGCGAGGCAAGAGCCGAGAGAGCCAGGGCCGAGAGGCAGGGGAGGCCGAAAAAGCGCCGACGCAGCGGGCGCCCGGGCGGACGCCCGGCGGCGGCCGAGGGCAGGGGCCGGAGGGCGGAGCGCACCGAGCGACGGGCAAGGCCCGCCGACAGGGGGGGCAAGGAAAGGGGCGCAGGCACACGGGCACAAGCAGCCGGCAGGCGAGGCGCGCGCAACAAGGAGCCGGCCGCAGGGGCACCGACGGAAACCGGGGGACGACGGCGCCGGCCGCGAAAGGAGAAGGGGCAAGGGACGGCGCAAGACGGCGCGAGGGGCGAACCACCCCCGGCCCCCCGAGCCGAACACGGCACCGGACCAGGCAAGCGGGAGGAGCGACGGGCGGGGGGACAAAGGGCAGGGACGGAGGCAACGCGAGCGGAGGACGCGCGCGGACGAGGAAGGCCGCGGGGAAGACCAACAAGGGCAAGGAGCGAGCCCCAGCACGAGGAAAGGGGGAAGAGGACCCAAGCCGGGCGGCCAAGGCAACAAACGCGGGGAAGACAGCAGGGGAGCGCGCGGGCGGCCCAGAACAGCGAAGGGCAGCACAGACCGGGGAGGGCCGCAAACGGCCGGGACCGACACGGCCAGAGGCCCGCGAAGAAGCGGGCCGCGAAAGGAGGCAGCCGCGGAGCGAGGGAGCAGGCGGAGGGCGCGGGCGGGAACGGAAGGAACCAGACAAAGCGCGCCACCAACGAAGAACGGCCAGGCACCACCACCCAGAGAAGCGCGAAAGAGCGCGCAGGCGGGCAAGCCGGGCGAGGGCGGGACCGGGGAAGGGGCCCCGGGGGGAGGCAAAGGAAGCCGCAGGCGCCACGCCGGGGGGGGCCCGGCCGGCAAGGCCGGGAAGGGGCAGCCGGGCGACCAGACGCCCCCCGGAACCCAAAGACGGGGAGGGCGCAGAAGGGGCCGGCGGAGGCCGAAGAGCAACAGCCACCGAGCCCGGGGCGGCAGCGGGGAGGGGGAGACGAGGACGGGAGCGGAGCGGCGGCGAGCCCCCAACGGGCGGGCGGGAGGAAGGAAAACAGCCGGGGCAAAGGCGGGCGCAGGGGGGCGGCGGGCAGAAAGCCAAGAAGGGCACCGCGGACGAGGAAAGACGAAGGCCCCCGACGGGCCCGCGGAAGCAGGACGCCAAGCCCCAAGGCCAACACAAGAGGAACGAAAGCCGGGGAGGGGAGCCCAGGCGAAGGGAGCCAGAGCGGGGGCGGGCGGGGAGCACGCGAAGGGCGGCAAAGGAACAGCGCCACAGGCACGACCCGACCAACGAAGGCCAGGCACGCAGCAGGGGCAGAAGGGACGAGACGACCGAGGCACACAACAAGGCGGACCGAGCGACGCAACCCAAGGGCCAACGACGAGCGGGGAACGGCAACAACGGAAAGAGACGCGAGGGGAGCGGGAAGGACCGCGGCGGCGGGCACCAGACGGGCCCGCCAAGGGAGCCGCGGGAAGGGAGGGAGAGGGGACGCAGGCCAAGGACCAAACGCAAAGAGCCCGAGAGGGGAGGGAGGGCACGACCGCCCCGGGGCAGGAGGGGGGAAGGGGCGCGCCGGCGGCCGGCCGGGGAGGGGGGAGCCGGGGCGCAGGCGCCCGCGCCGGAAGCGAACCCGAAGGCGCCGGGACCCGGCACCACCAGGGGAGGCAACGAGCCGACCAGCGAAAGGGGAGAGGGCAGAAAGGGGAAGGAGGCAGCGCCAGCACGAGGGCCGGGGCGAGCCGGCGAGGGACCAGGAAGCAGCGGAACAACGAGCAAAGCGCGCAGCAACCGGGGAGCGAAGAAAGGCAGCCCGCCCAAAGGGCGGGGGGGGGCACGGAGGAGCGCGAGAAGGACGACGGGGAGCCGAGGAGGGGCAGACCAGCAAACAAACGAGAACGGAGGGAAGGAGCCAGGCGCAGGGGCACAAGCGGAAGCAAGGCAGACGGACACAGGCAGGGCGGAAGCGGGGAGACAAGCAGAGGACGACGGGCAGGAGCAACCAGGCAACAGAGCGGCCGAACAGAAAGCCCAGCAGCCACAACGGCAAACCGGGAGGCAAGCAAGGGCGAAAGGGGGCGGAGCGGGCACCGAACCGAGGGACCAAGGGCAACGCGCGAGCCCGAGGGCAAAACAAGAAGCACAGAAACGGCACCAAAGAGCGGGCAAAAGACCGCAGGGGCAGAAAAGCCCAACGGGAGGAGGCAACGACAACAGCCGGCAAGAGAACACGGAGCAAACGGAGGGCCAGGCAAACGCCGCAAGGCGAGCGAAAGGAAAGGCAGGGCGGAAAGGGCGAGGGGCGGGGGAAGCAAGCACAGAGCACAAGCAACACCCGGAGCCCCCGAAAACAGGACGGGGGCAAACAAAAGAGGAAAAGCCGCAAGGACAACAGAAGGGACCGCAGGAGGGCAAGGGGCCCAGCAACGCAGCGGAGGACACAACAACGCACGGGCCGGCACGAACAGGCAGCCGGAGGCGCAGCACCCAGACACACGCGGCAAAGACGAGAGCAAAAGGGCGAAAGCGCAAGCCAAACGAAAGCGCCGCCGAGCACGAAAGAAAAGGCAACCAAAAAACCGGGGAGGGGGGGGGAGGGGGGAGGGGGCGGGACGAAGCCGAGGGACGACGCGAGGGGCGGGGGGGGGACAGGGGGGCACCGCCCACCAGGCGAACGGACAAGCCGACGGGAGGCACAGCGAGAGGGGGCACGGGGGCAACCCCCGGGGCCAGGCAGGCGGGGCGAAAGGGCCGGGGGGGGGACAAGGGGGGCACCGCCCAACCAGGCGAACGGACAAGCCGACGGGAGGCACAGCGAGAGAGGGGCACGGGGGCAACCCCCGGGGCCAGGCAGGCGGGGCGAAAGGGCCGGGGGGGGGACAGGGGGGGCACCGCCCAACCAGGCGAACGGACAAGCCGACGGGAGGCACAGCGAGAGAGGGGCACGGGGGCAACCCCCGGGGCCAGGCAGGCGGGGCGAAAGGGCCGGGGGGGGGACAGGGGGGGCACCGCCCAACCAGGCGAACGGACAAGCCGACGGGAGGCACAGCGAGAGGGGCACGGGGGCAACCCCCGGGGCCAGGCAGGCGGGGCGAAAGGGCCGGGGGGGGGACAGGGGGGGCACCGCCCAACCAGGCGAACGGACAAGCCGACGGGAGGCACAGCGAGAGGGGGCACGGGGGCAACCCCCGGGGCCAGGCAGGCGGGGCGAAAGGGCCGGGGGGGGGACAGGGGGGGCACCGCCCAACCAGGCGAACGGACAAGCCGACGGGAGGCACAGCGAGAGAGGGGCACGGGGGCAACCCCCGGGGCCAGGCAGGCGGGGCGAAAGGGCCGGGGGGGGACAGGGGGGCACCGCCCAACCAGGCGAACGGACAAGCCGACGGGAGGCACAGCGAGAGGGGGCACGGGGGCAACCCCCGGGGCCAGGCAGGCGGGGCGAAAGGGCCGGGGGGGGGACAGGGGGGGCACCGCCCAACCAGGCGAACGGACAAGCCGACGGGAGGCACAGCGAGAGAGGGGCACGGGGGCAACCCCCGGGGCCAGGCAGGCGGGGCGAAAGGGCCGGGGGGGGGACAGGGGGGGCACCGCCCAACCAGGCGAACGGACAAGCCGACGGGAGGCACAGCGAGAGGGGGCACGGGGGCAACCCCCGGGGCCAGGCAGGCGGGGCGAAAGGGCCGGGGGGGGGACAGGGGGGCACCGCCCAACCAGGCGAACGGACAAGCCGACGGGAGGCACAGCGAGAGAGGGGCACGGGGGCAACCCCCGGGGCCAGGCAGGCGGGGCGAAAGGGCCGGGGGGGGGACAGGGGGGCACCGCCCAACCAGGCGAACGGACAAGCCGACGGGAGGCACAGCGAGAGAGGGGCACGGGGGCAACCCCCGGGGCCAGGCAGGCGGGGCGAAAGGGCCGGGGGGGGGACAGGGGGGGCACCGCCCAACCAGGCGAACGGACAAGCCGACGGGAGGCACAGCGAGAGAGGGGCACGGGGGCAACCCCCGGGGCCAGGCAGGCGGGGCGAAAGGGCCGGGGGGGGGACAGGGGGGCACCGCCCAACCAGGCGAACGGACAAGCCGACGGGAGGCACAGCGAGAGGGGGCACGGGGGCAACCCCCGGGGCCAGGCAGGCGGGGCGAAAGGGCCGGGGGGGGGACAGGGGGGCACCGCCCAACCAGGCGAACGGACAAGCCGACGGGAGGCACAGCGAGAGAGGGGCACGGGGGCAACCCCCGGGGCCAGGCAGGCGGGGCGAAAGGGCCGGGCGGGGGGACAGGGGGGGCACCGCCCAACCAGGCGAACGGACAAGCCGACGGGAGGCACAGCGAGAGAGGGGCACGGGGGCAACCCCCGGGGCCAGGCAGGCGGGGCGAAAGGGCCGGGGGGGGGACAGGGGGGGCACCGCCCAACCAGGCGAACGGACAAGCGACGGGAGGCACAGCGAGAGAGGGGCACGGGGGCAACCCCCGGGGCCAGGCAGGCGGGGCGAAAGGGCCGGGGGGGGGACAGGGGGGGCACCGCCCAACCAGGCGAACGGACAAGCCGACGGGAGGCACAGCGAGAGAGGGGCACGGGGGCAACCCCCGGGGCCAGGCAGGCGGGGCGAAAGGGCCGGGGGGGGGACAGGGGGGGCACCGCCCAACCAGGCGAACGGACAAGCCGACGGGAGGCACAGCGAGAGGGGGCACGGGGGCAACCCCCGGGGCCAGGCAGGCGGGGCGAAAGGGCCGGGGGGGGGACAGGGGGGCACCGCCCAACCAGGCGAACGGACAAGCCGACGGGAGGCACAGCGAGAGAGGGGCACGGGGGCAACCCCCGGGGCCAGGCAGGCGGGGCGAAAGGGGCGGGCGGGGGGACAGGGGGGGCCGCCCAACCAGGCGAACGGACAAGCGACGGGAGGCACAGCGAGAGGGGGCACGGGGGCAACCCCCGGGGCCAGGCAGGCGGGGCGAAAGGGCCGGGGGGGGGACAAGGGGGGGCACCGCCCAACCAGGCGAACGGACAAGCCGACGGGAGGCACAGCGAGAGAGGGGCACGGGGGCAGCCCACGGGGCCAGGCAGGCGGGGCGAAAGGGCCGGGGGGGGGACAGGGGAGGCAACGCACAACCAGGCACGGGGGGCCGCCGCGCGGGCACCACGCACGGGGGCGGCCGCGCCGGACGGGGGGCGGCCGCGCGGCGCACCACCAAGGCACGGGGGGCCGCCGGGCGGCGCACCACGCACGGGGGCGGCCGCGCCGACGGGGCGGCGCCCCGCCGGCGCGGGGCCGCGCGGCGCACCACCAGGCACGGGGGGCCGCCGCGCGGCGCACCACGCACGGGGGCGGCCGCGCCGCGCACCCGGCACGGGGGGCGGCCGCGCCGGACGGGGGGCGGCCGCGCGGCGCACCACCAAGGCACGGGGGGCCGCCGCGCGCCGCACCACGCACGGGGGGCGGCCGCGCCGGACGGGGGGCGGCCGCGCGGCGCACCACCAAGGCACGGGGGGCCGCCGCGCGGCGCACCACGCACGGGGGGCGGCCGCGCCGGACGGGGGGCGGCCGCGCGGCGCACCACCAAGGCACGGGGGGGCCGCGCCGGACGGGGGGCGGCCGCGCGGCGCACCACCAAGGCACGGGGGGCCGCCGCGGCGCACCACGCACGGGGGGCGGCCGCGCCGGACGGGGGCGGCCGCGCGGCGCACCACCAAGGCACGGGGGGCCGCCGCGCGGCGCACCACGCACGGGGGGCGGCCGCGCCGGACGGGGGGCGGCCGCGCGGCGCACCACCAAGGCACGGGGGCCGCCGCGCGCGCACCACGCACGGGGGCGGCCGCGCCGGACGGGGGGCGGCCGCGCGGCGCACCACCAAGGCACGGGGGCCGCCGCGCGCGCACCACGCACGGGGGCGGCCGCGCCGACGGGGGCGGCCGCGCGGCGCACCACCAAGGCACGGGGGGCCGCCGCGCGGCGCACCAGGCACGGGGGGCGGCCGCGCCGGACGGGGGGCGGCCGCGCGGCGCACCACCAAGGCACGGGGGCCGCCGCGCGCGCACCACGCACGGGGGGCGGCCGCGCCGGACGGGGGCGGCCGCGCGGCGCACCACCAAGGCACGGGGGGCCGCCGCGCGCACCACGCACGGGGGCGGCCGCGCCGACGGGGGGCGGCGCGCGCGCACCACCAAGGCAGGGGGGCCGCCGCGCGGCGCACCACCAAGGCACGGGGGCGGCCGCGCCGACGGGGGCGGCGCGCGCGCACCACCAAGGCAGGGGGGCGCGCGCGCACCACCAAGGCACGGGGCGGCGCGCCGCACGGGGGCGGGCGCGCGGCGCACCAGGCGCGGCGCACCACCAAGGCGAAGGCGCCCACCAGCCGCGGCGCACCCCCAAGGCGCGACACGGGGGGCCGGCGCGGGGCACGAGGCGCGGCCGCGCGGCGCACCAGCAGCGAGCGGGGCACGGGGGGCGGCCACGCGACGCACAACAAGGCGAGGGGCACGGGGGGCCGCGGCGCGACAGGGGGGCCGCCGCGCGGCGCACCACCAAGGCGCGGGGCACGGGGGGCGCACCAGGCGCGGCGCACGAGCCGCGGCGCACCAGGCGCGGGCACGAGCAGGGCACGGGGGCCGGCGGGCGGCGACCCACACGGACGCAGAACGGGGCGGCGGACGCGGGGGGGAGAGGGGACGACAGGGGAGAGAAAGCAGGACCGCGGGCGGCGGAGGGGGAAGGAACGGGAGGAGGGGGAGGGGCGAAGCCGCACGACGAGAGGCGGGAGCGCAGGGGAGCGGGGCAGCAAGGCCACGCGACCGCGGACAAGGCCCCGGCACGGAGAAGGCGGCGGCAAAAGAGGCGGGCCGCCGCGACGCGGAGGGGGGAGCACAGGCAACCGCGCGCAGGACAGCCACCGCGAGGGGGCGCCGAGGACACGGGCCCGGGGGGGCGAACGCCCCGACGAAGGGGCAAGAGGCCAACGGCGGACGAAGGCGCCACGGGCGAGCGAGGAGGCGGACGGAGAGG
Source organism: Boesenbergia rotunda (assembly GCA_024364735.1). Taxonomy (NCBI): domain Eukaryota; kingdom Viridiplantae; phylum Streptophyta; class Magnoliopsida; order Zingiberales; family Zingiberaceae; genus Boesenbergia; species Boesenbergia rotunda. The sequence continues at coordinate 13,730 of JAGFNQ010006988.1, forward strand.
CGGGCAGGCAGGAGCCGGCACACGGGAGCGGCGCGCCACGGGCGGGGCAACCAAGCGCGAGGACCAAGGGGGGAAGCAACGGGGCCGCGCGGACGAGGGGAAGGACGAGCGGGGCACGAGCAGCAGGAGGGGAAAACGAACCGGGCGCACGACGGGCGAAACCCAGCGCACGGGCCCGAGGGGGGGGGAACAAGCCAACACGGGGGAAGGCGGCGGCACAAGGAGAGGAAGAGCCGACAGCGAAGGAGCAAAAAGCAACGGCGCGAGGAACGCGGGGCGGCCACAAGCCAGGGAGCCCGGGGGAACGGGGCGGACACCGCGAGCGGCAAAGGGCGAAGGCCGAAAGGAGCGAGAGGCCACGCGGGCACGGGGCAGAGGCGGACGGGAAAGCAAAAGCAAACGAGCGGGGACCCGGGGGGCCACACAAGAGGGCGGGGCGCGGGGAGCGCAGCGGAGGACACCGGCGGGAGCGGGGAACAGAGGGGCCGCCCCAGCCAAACGCCCCACCGGACAAGGGCGGCCACCCAGAGCGACCCGCGAGGCGGGGCGGCAAGCCAAAAGGAGGGGCCGGGCCCCACGGCCGACGCAGGGAAGAAGGAAAAGAACGGGAAAAGGAGGGGGAGGGCAAGGGCGCCGGCGAGCCGGCGCCCACGGAGCCGACACCGCGCAAGGCAGGGCACAAAGGCGGACGAGAGGCAAGCGCAACAGGGGCGGCGGGCCCCGCGGAGGCGGCCAAGCCCGGGCCCGGGGCGGGGGGGCGCCGGAGAGGAGACAGGGACAGGGGGAAGCGCGGGAAGCCAGGCAGGCGCGGCACGAAGGAGAGGACGAGGCAGGGGGCGACCGGAAGAGAGGCAGAGGGACGCCCGCCGGGGACCCGCGCGGGGGGGAAGGGCGGCACGGGGACAGGCAGAGCACGGGGCAGAAAGCACAGGGCGGGAGCAGCCGCAAGGACCAGCGCAAGGCGGGGGGGAAGGAAACAGGCGGAGGCCCCGGGGCCGGACCAGGGCGGAGGGGACGGGGCGACGCCCGAGGAAGGGCCCCCGGAGGGGAGCCAAGCCCGGGCCGGCCCCCGCCAGCACGCGGCGACCCACGCGCGCCGCAGGAGCAGCGCGAGCAAGCCACCGACAACCGACGAGGGGGGGGCCGGGACCCGCGGGCCCAGCCCGCAGAGCCAAGCCGGGCCCGAAGCGACGGAGCCAGCGGGCCGACGGCCCGGGCCGACAGGGGCCGGGGGCCAGAGGCGGGGCACCGGGGAGACCGGAGGCGGGGAGGAGGACGACCGGGCGGGGGCGGCACACGGGCCGCCGGAGGGGCAAGGGGCGGCGGGGGCGCACCGAACGGCGCACGACAGGCGACGCGCGGCCGACCACGCGGCCCGACCGCCGGCGAAGCCGGGGCCAGGGGGCGCAGGCCGGGAAGCAGAAAAGAGAACGCGGCGCGAGGCCCCCGCCGACGGCGCCAGAAGGCCAAACGGGGCCAGCGACCGCCACGGCCCGGCGCGAGAAGGGGAACCCGAGGCCCGGGCGGAGCGCGCGCGAAGGCGCGCGCGCCGACGGGCGGCCCCCGGCCCGGAGGAGCGGCGAACCCAGGGGCAAGGGCCGGGCACAGGGAACCGGGCCCCGCGGCGGCCGGCAAAGGGCGCAGGGAAGAGGGGCGACGACCACCAAGAGCCGCACGGACGGGCGCGCCGCCCGGGCGCGCGCCCGGAGGGGGCAGCACCCGCCACGCCCGCCGACGCAGCGGGGCAGGGCGCGCGCCCCGAGGGCCGAGGGGCGGGCGCACGCGGAAGCGCCAGCCAGGGGCGGGGCGAGGGGAGGCGGCAGGGGAGGGGGACACACGCCGGAGCGGAGGGCAACGGCCAGGACCACCGGCCGGCGGGCGGAAGCGACCAACACCCGGGGGGGAGCGAGGGGAGCGCACAGGGGGCACCAGAACGCGACGGCCGGGGCAGCCCGCAGCGCCAGGGCGGCGGACCAAAAAGGGCCCACGGGGAGCGCACGAGGCCGCGAGGCAGCGCAACGGAGCAACGGCACCGGCCGACCGAGGGAAAGGGGAGAAGAGGGCGAGGACGGGGCGCCCCCGAGGCCGCGAAGCAGGAGCGGGACCCGAGAGAACGCGCGCACGCGAGCGCCAGCGAGCCGGAGGGAAACGGCGGAGGGAACCAGCGACGAGAGGGGGCGAGGAGGCGGGCGCCCCGAGACCCAAGGCAGACGAACGAGGGGCACGGCAGGAGCGCGGCGGGCCGCCACGAGAGGGGCCGCGAGCGGCGCCGCGCGCAGGCAGAGGGCACCAGCGGGCGGGGCCCGACAGGCAGGCGCCAACACAAACCCGGCACAAAAGAGCGAGGGCGGCCGGCGAGGCGCCCCCGCAAGAAGGGGCGCCCGCCAAGCAGCGGCCGG
>JAGFNQ010006989.1:0-40329 GCA_024364735.1 Boesenbergia rotunda
GGCTGGCCGGCTGGCCCAATTGGGTCGGCTGGGCCCCGCAGGCGATTGGCTCAATTGGGCTGTTGCGCGTGCCCGTTTGGATCTAGCGTGCCAATTCGGTTGTCGTTGTAGCAATTCGAATTGAGGGCTGCCCAATTGACACGTTTTGTTACCTTAATACTGTATTATTTGTTATTAATTAGATTTTGTTTGTACTTTTATAGGTTACTGCAGTTGCTGCTTCCCTTCTAGACGTGTACTTGATTTAAGGTATCTATTTTATACTATCTATTTGGTTGCAATGCTTACATTATGTGTTAAGATTATTGTAAATTTAATTTGTTATTAGTAATATGGTGTAAAATTAGTAATTTATTAGAAATTATCTTACTTAGATTGTTCTAAACTAAGTACGTGTTTTCACTGTTTATATAGATTGATCTTAGTTGTTACCTTGATAGTTGTTACCTTGATAGTTTGTTTATGACATGTAATTATATAAAATTGTGATATAGGTTTAATTTAATTTATTTGATTTGATATTCTCATCCTACAACTGAATTACTCATTATTAGGCAAAAATGTATATGAACAAAGCTTGGATGTACAACCGATTAGATAAGGGATTTATATCAGAGATGATTTTGTTTCTGAACTGGAAACTTTTATGAACTTTGCTAAAAGTCATCCAGAATGTTTGAATGGTTCTGAATTACGATGTCCATGTAATCACAAAAAATGCAGAACAGAGCTTATCGTGAATGAGGACACTGTAAGAGTTCATATATGTAGAAATGGATTTGTGCCAAATTATTATATTGGTACTGTCACGGAGAACCTTATGTGTACGAACCAATTGGACCTTCTGCTGGTTCAACATCTGATATAAATGTTGTTGCACCTAATACAACAACTAATATTGGAATGCAAACAATGGTTGAGGATGCAATCAATGTTGTTCAATTTTCTCATGTAGATGATATACCAACACAAGAATATCAACAATTATCTGAAATGTTAAATGCCAGTGAAAGAGAACTGTGGGAAGGCATTCCTTCTGGTCATTCGCAACTTTCAGCTACTGCAAGATTATTAAATTTGAAAGCAGAACATCATTTTTCAGAAAGATGCTACGATGACATATGTCAATTGATGTCTGAGTTGCTTCCTGCTGATAACATAATGACCGATAGATTTTATAATACCAAAAAATTGGTCAACGGTTTAGGTTTGCCATTTGAGAAGATTGATTGTTGTATCAATAACTGCATGATATTTTGGAATGAAGACAATGAACTGAGTGAATGTAAAATATGTGGTCATCCTCGTTATAAGCCTCTTACTCGCATACCCGGGAAGAAAAAGAAAAAGATTGCTTGGAAATGTATGTATTACTTTCCATTGACTGCAAGACTTCAACGTTTATATGCATCTACTGCTACAGCTAGTCAAATGAGATGGCATCATGAGCATGTACACGAGGGAGGTCTAATGTGTCATCCCTGTGATTCACCTGCATGGAAACATCTTGATAGTGTGTTTCCTTCATTTAATATGGAACCACGGAATGTGCGATTGGGACTTTCTGCAGATGGATTTCAACCATTTGGTCAATCAGGACAACAATATTCTTCTTGGCCAGTTATATTAACACCGTATAATTTACCACCATGGATGTGCATGAAAGATGAATTTATGTTCCTTACTATACTGATTCCTGGTCCAAGCAATCCTAAAGAGAAGATAGATATTTTCCTCCAACCTTTGATTGCTGAGTTGAGTGATTTATGGAATGTAGGGTCCTTGACTTATGATGTTGCAACCAAAACTAATTTTACATTACATGCAGCATTATTATGGACAATCAGTGATTTTCCAGCATATTCGATGTTGTCAGGATGGAGTACATCGGGAAAATTAGCATGCCCACATTGCATGATGGACTCTGATGCATTTTCATTACCTTGCAGTGGAAAAGTTTCTTGGTTCGATAACCACCGTAAATTTTTACCCATTGATCACCCTTTTCGGCGAAATAAAAAAAATTTCCTAAAGAATGTAATAGTCAGCAAATCTCCTCCAGTCATTGCTTCAGGTGAAGATATTATTGGTCAAATTGACAGTTATGGATTTCTTCCAGTTTCTCAACCTGGTGCGGATGACATAAACAAGTACATTGTCCGGATGTGCAAGTGTGGATGGAAAAAAAGGAGTATATTTTGGGATCTACCCTATTGGAAGTATCTGCTAATTCGACATAATTTAGATGTTATGCATGTTGAAAAAAATGTCTTTGATAATATATTCAACACTGTGATGAACGTCCCTGGCAAAACTAAAGACACTGCAAAATCACGTGAAGAATTAAAAGAGCTAGTTAACAGACCAGAATTGCATCAGGATGAAACATCTAACAGATATCCAAAGGCTTGTTATACATTGGACAAAGATGGAAAGCAAGCATTATGTAGTTGGTTGAAAGAAATAAAATTTCCTGATGGATATGCTTCTAATATGAGTAGGTGCGTCGATATGAACAGATTAAAGATGTTCGGAATGAAAAGTCATGACTGTCATGTGTTTATGCAAAGACTTATTCCAGTAGCTTTTCATGACTTACTTCCTCAAAATGTTTGGGAAGCGCTCACAGAATTGAGTTTATTTTTTAAAGATCTGACTTCAAGGTGTATTATGATGGATGATATGGTTCGGCTAAAACAGACATTCCTCTTATACTATGTAAACTAGAAAGAATTTTTCCTCCTAGCTTTTTTGATTCAATGGAACATTTGCCAGTCCATTTACCATACGAGGCTGAAATAGCTGGACCTGTTCAGTACAGATGGATGTATCCATTTGAACGATTTTTGAGGAAATTGAAAAATAATGTTCGTAACAAAGCAAGGGTTGAGGGGTCAATAAGTAATGCTTATCTTGTTGAAGAAGCTTCCTCTTTTGCTCATATTATTTTGCTGATCATGTAAAAACCAGACATCGCAAATGTCCAAGAAATTATGATGATGCTCGACCGATCGACCCTTCGATGCTTTCTATTTTCAAGTATCCTGGCAAGGCAATTGGTGGAGCTTCATCTAGATGGTTAACTGAACAGGAATACCATGCTGTCAGGACATACATACTTCTAAACTGTAATGAGGTCAAACCATATATAGAGTAAGTTACATTCTCTAATAAAATTTATATTCATTTGAAAATATTAAAATGTGCATTTTAAATTGAATAATTATCTAATACATCTTTGGCAGCTTATACGAACAACAATTGTATATGCAAAATCCATATTTTGGTGCCAATGAAATAGCAGCAAAGTTGGAGACAGAATTTGCATTATGGTTCCAAATATATGTAAGTTACATCAATATATGTAATTTTGAGTTTTAAGAAATATTATTCAATCTTCTAATTTATGTTAACATTATTTTCATAGGTGAAAGATCGTAGAATTTCAAATGTCGAAGATGATAGGATATTGAATCTTGCATCAGGTCCTCTTCGTAAAATAATGGTTTACTCTGGTTACTATGTTAATGGCCTAAAATTCCATGTCAGACACCGAGAATCAAACAGGTTAACCTACAATTCTGGTATATGCGTCAAAGGATCTATGGAGAATAGTAACATTGAGTTCGATTATTATGGAATACTCGACGAAATCATAGAGGTTGAATACCCTGCGTTACCTTTAAAAAGATGTGTGTTGTTCAAATGTGCATGGTACGATCCGACTCCAAGAACAGGTACTCGAATACATCCAAATTATAATTTAGTTGAGGTGCACGGGAACAAAAGGTTTAATAAGTTTGAACCGTTTATCTTTGGAGTACAAGCGGGTCAAGTTTTCTATCTTGAATACCCTACGAGGAGACGAAGATCTAGTCAATGGATGTCTGTGTGTCGAATGAAGGCTCGGTCAAATATAGAAATGCCTAACACCATCACTTCACTAAATCATGATGCAATGCAAAATGATCATGTAGAGAGATATTCAGTTGATTCTCAACTCCAGTCTACATCCCAATTACTTGTAGATATTAATGTTACATACGAGGATATAGATGATGGAGATATGTCTAGCAGTGACGAAAATGTTGAACTAATAGAGTCTAGCGATGAATATTTAGAAGATGATACTATTGATTAATGTGCCATTTCAGATCAAACTGGATATAATATTTTTTGGGTGTATCATGTAAGTTATGTATTCATTTTATCTCTTATTTATATGATCATGTCTCCAATCCTTATAATGATCTTTACCCATTTTTGTGTGCAGATACTATTATGGCACAGCAGCAGGATGATCAGCAGCCAGGTCAGCAGCCAGTTATACTTCGTGGCTACAAGACTCTTAAAATCGTTGGAGACTCGTAAGTAATTATGATTGTTAATAACTTTAAGTTTAGTTATAATAAATTTTTAAAAACTAATATAATTTATATGCAGATTTTATCCTGAAGGCCACCGAGTATCCAGTTATATAACTGGCAAATTTAAAGAAAGAGCCTGCGCTGCTGGCATAACATGGAGACATGTAGACGACGAGACGAAGACTTTTTATTATAATGAATTTGTTGTAAGTATATTTAATATATTGACTATTCTAATACATAATATTCTAATACATAATTGAATAAACTCTGTTTAATAAATTGTATTGCAGAAAAAATATACATGGGAGGATGGTCACGAGGCAGAATTCAAAAGTACTTGGAATTCTTATTGTGCCAAATTGTATCGTGACCATATGTATTATCTGAGGAAAAAAGCGACGCGACCGCCATATGTGGATGCCGAGATTTGGGGTGTATGGACGGCCACCTGGGCTGAAGAAAGATGGAAAGAAAATGCTGAGAAGGCACGTGCCAATAGAAATACAGAGCCAGGTGGCCCGAGCACCGGAACAGCCCGGCATTCATCTGGATCGAAGTCTATTGTCGAGCATACAATGGACTTGGTAAGTAAATTCAAAGTTATGCAAGTAAATTTTTTATTTATCATTTATCATACTCGTATAATTTGATTCTAATAATTTTTTATAAATAGGAACGAGATCTTGCTCGCCAGCCCACTTGTATGGAGATATTTATGAAGACCCATAAGAAGAAAGATGGGTCTTTTGTCGATTCTCGATCACAGACGATACACGTACAATTCTAATTTTTATTATATATTTAATTGTTTCTATCTTTATTAATCTGATAATTTAATTTCAATATTTGGTTGCAATTTTTTTGTTTTTTACAGGATCAAATTACAAATAGAGTGGTCGAGGCATCTCAGCCCTCGGTAGAAGGTGGGGAGCCACAGTCATTGTCCACCGACCAACTAAATGAGATATACTATGATGTTGTCGGTGGACGGACAAAAAACTCCACCCTCTACGGGCTTGGCTCACAGGCCAAAGTTGTCTTCGATCGTCTGAGGATGCCCAGGGGTCGTGCCTCTTCGTCCACTTCTTCACAGATGCAAAATTTACTTCAGGAAAATGATCAATTGCGCTCTCAAATTGCCTCCATGGATCAAAGGATGAATAATTGGATAGCCGAACAGGAGCGGAAGAGAGCGGCGGACGAATGGAGGCATAACGCTTTGGTGGAGCATATGAACGCGGTCCTTGCTAATTTGCCTTCAACACAACCATCGCAACACGGTTTTGAGTCACAGGAGACTCAAGATCCAACAGACATGGAAGAGTAGATTTTTTTGAGGTATATGTTAAAGTATGACACGTGTTTTATTTCAATTATGTTAAATTTATTCATTCATTATTTGCACTATAATAAATTATATTTTTAATTTGCAGGACTCTGGGTACAGCTAGACATCCTTCTAGAAAAGTTCATTTGGTTAGTTTATATTAATTTCGTCAATATTACTACTAGATGCATTTTGTTTTTGTTTGGCTTTGTCAGTGCATGTTTGATCTTTTTCTTGTCAAACCAGATGCACATATAATATATATCTGCTTGCTTAAGGTAATGAGGAAAGCATAGTTGAAATTGAAACATCAAGGAAAGGATTATATCGTCTTATTTCATACCAATTGTGGGTATTTAGCAAGCTCAGCTATTTGTGAGCTGAAACATGATCATATTCCTGTTGAAAATAAACTTGCTTATCTGTATATGAGTTCTGTTCATTAACTTTTACATAATTAATGATATAAGCATGCCAGCTGTAGATCATATTCATCTAAAGCTGAATTTTTGGCATGAGCGATTTGGTTCATTAATATATGAGAACTAGATTGAGGAATGGAATTTAAGTTAATCTTATACACTAAGTTATTATTATCTTGAATATTCTGTTAAAATATATATATATATTTAAATTATATATAAGATGCAATTATTTGTTGCAGGCTGCCATGTCTAGTGACTTTGCGATAGCGCAGTTTCGTTTCTTGGAGCGTTTGCTCCTTGTTCATGGGCATTGGTGTTATAGACGTATCTCAGCCATGGTGAGGAGCTTTGTCACAGTTATTGCTTCTACTTTTTTTTATTTATGAATATATTTCACTCAATTCAAACTTTTTTTTTCTGTTTGTTGATTATCCAGCTCAGCTCAAATTTGAAAGGATACCTGCACAATCTGAATCTTGTTGAATATCACATAGATTGCACCCTCAGTTTTTTCACTCTTTGTTTGCATTTAGCTGTTTGATACAACCCTGTTTTATCATCTTTTAGCTAGTAGATTCCCTGCATATACATTATTTGAATTACTCCACCTGTGAACTGATTAATTACTTATGAAAACTAATTATGGTTAAAAAGAATGCCAGTTGGTGTAGGCATCCAGTTTTGAATACTCTTCTGACTTTTGCTCGGGGCTTATACTTCCTGAATTAATCTATGTTCGACATGTTTTAGTTACCTTATTATCAGAGACAATGTGGGAATATAGTTGAAGGGCAAATTACATTCATAATAATGGTTTAAAGAGAAGCAAAAAATTGATGATATGTTTCTTTTTTTTCTGTTGCAGTATTTGTTAAAAATTTGATCTGTTATCTCATTAATTTTATAAACTGTCTTCACCCGTGTTAAATTCGCATGCTTCATCGAGCCTAGAAAATTGGTGGTTGTTTATTTGGTTCTCTTTATTTTCACCTATGATGATTTTCTCTTAAATTTATGTAGTACCTTATTTGTTTGATGTGAACAGATATGCTACTTTTTCTACAAAAACATAACGTTCGCCTTTACTCTCTTCTGGTTTGAGGCCCATGCTTATTTCTCTGGACAGCCTGCTTATAATGATTGGTTTATATCATTCTATAGTGTTGCCTTCACATCTCTTCCAGTTATTGCACTTGGTGTTTTTGATAAAGACGTTCCTGCCCGTCTTTGCATAAAGGTAAATAACCCTGTTTGAATTCATTTTATACTTTCTGTACCCTTTATTCATGGTCAAAAAAGTTGTGTGCTGCTCCCATGGATTAGCACAGTTGGTACCGGTATGGATGATTGCTTCAATAAGTCTTGAATAATTTCTAATGGGTGTAAAATATTTCATTGGGTGCCTAATCTTCCCATACAAAGGGTCGCTATGCTAGGGCAAAATGTCCCTTATGATTTACCTGTATTACCTACCATCTGCATGTGTTGCATATCTTTCAAAATTAATCAAGTAAACTTTTTAAATAATCTGTTCTACTTGCATGATCTTGTTTCTCTTTTTGTTCAGATCTTCATATAAAAAATATGAAGATAATCCCAAATTTGCTATGAATATGAATTGTTTAAAATATTCCCTCAATTTATGGAATGACATCTGAAGTTGTTATGGTTGGCTAGCAAAACTTATTTCTCCCTACAGTAGTTTTTACGAATCACGATGACATAAACTGTCCACTCTCAAATTCAGCTCTACAATTCTTGCAGTTTCCCAAGTTACATCAGGACGGTATTCACAACATCTTCAGCTGGCCTCGCTTTCTTGGCTGGATGGTTAATGGAGTTTGCAATTCTCTAATCATCTATTACTTCATGACGGGAGCCATATTTCATCAAGCATTCCGCGAGGATGGTCGTGCGGCAGGGTCAGACATCCTTGGAGTAACAATGTACACTTGCGTATTATATGTGCATCAGTCATCTAATGTTTGGCTGCCAGTTTGTTATATTGTCTTGTTTGTTCACTTCCCATGAAAGTGATGAAGTGACATAGGTAATACTTTTATTTTAAACTATCACATTTTTTTCTGCTAACTTCTATTGTCGTTTTTAGGCTAAGATATTATGGCACGAGACACTGATAAATGATAATATATTTTTTAAAAAATATTCCAGCTTTCTGTGTCATTGTCACATTCTGTAGTAAAAAAAGTCCACTTTCCAGTTCATATATTCTTCAATCTTTAATTTTTTCCAAACCATGACAGACGATCAATATGATGGCTAGAACAATATGGTCACTTGTTCCCTCCCTCATAAGGAACCTCTATTGGCAATGTATTGTGTTTTAGTATGTGAATATTGTATTGTGTTTTTAGTCTGTGAAAAGAACTGTCAATATTTATAATATTAGTATCAGTTGAGGATAAAATATAATTTGTTCGTTTATATTTTTTTTTAAATTCCCGACGAAATATCGACTGAATAATAATTTCCGTCGGTAATGTATCGACAATACCGACGGAAATGGCGCTTCCGTCGGAAAATTCCGACGGAAATAGATTATCCGTCGGAAATGTATCGGCACAATTTATCAACAATATTTCGAAATTTCCGACGGATTATCTTTTCCGTCGGAAAGTTCCGACGGAACACAGTATTTCCGTCGGAAAATTTGTTCTTCCCACATTCTTTTTTTCCGACGGGATTGTATTTCCGTCGGTATTTACCGACGGAATATTCCGTCGGTATATTTTTTCCCGACAGACCCATATTTCCGTCGGAAATATTGTCCCCGACGAATAATATTCCGTCAATATTTTTTCCGTCGGAATTCCGTCGGAAATTGTTTGTACCGACGGAATTCCGTCGGTAAATTCCGTCGGTAATCCTGAATTTTCTTGTAGTGAGCATCTCTCAAGAGAATAATGGTCCTCTTGCATAATGATCCAAACTTAGCTTAATAGAGTTATACATATTTAACACGTTCTTACATTATCTTATTGAACCGAAGGATTTATTCCTCTTTCAAGTGTATGATATTTTTCATAAAAAAATTATAAAAGTGAAGACCAATCAAAGTAACATAGTGCTCTAGCTCACGATCTCATGCTTGAACTTGGCCAACCTTCCAAGCTTCTCAACCGCTTCCACCAAGTGATCAAGCCGCGCCACGAACTCTACGAGCAATGATGTAAACGTAGCGAGGGACAGAGCAGCACTACTGCGCTCGAACGCGCGCCTCTGCATCAAGCTGATGGCTCCATCTTCAAGCTCAGTCGCCTCGACCGACGGCCACGACCGGAGTCGCCGCCTGTGCTGCTTTGTCACCGTCGTCTCCTCGAAAGCACCAACATTTATCTCCACGACTTCAATTAGATGGCCGTCGTCGTCGTCGTTATCGCCGTCTTCCTCCTCCCTGTCTAAGGAGAGCCGAGAGGAAGTGAGGAGGTAGGAGTGGAGGTCGACGGACCGCTGCAGGCGCTCAGTGGAATTATGGACGTGATTGAGGAGAGTGGGGTGAGGGCGACGCTTCATGTCGTAGATGTCTTCGCTTAAGCTGCGGAGGAGCTCGGCTGCTCGTGTGGCTGTGTCGAGGATGTCAGCTCGGAATGCACACCGTAGACTATAAGGAGCCTGTAAAACAGTTAGATTTATTTATCAACATCGATCTAAATTGAACACAAATCGTATGATGATTCAAGTGCACTCACTTGTATTTCTGAATGCAAACATCCATGCATCGCCATGACTTCATAGGCGCAGTGACGTAAAACAGAGCCGACACTTACGTACTCTGCCCACGGATAGAAGAAATGCCGGAATCTACCGTGGGGTGGCTCCCATTTAGCTGAATTGGCCTGCATGAGCATTTTTACAAACACTTCAACTGGATGAATAATACTATTACGTTGTGCTACTCTGAGGTTATCAGAATTACAGGGAGATGCCGTAGTACCAAGGAATCAAGTGTCGACGATGAAGTCAAAGTAGTTCGACACTTGCGATAAGCTGGCTCGTCGTGGAAGTCGTCCATCACCGTCTTTAAGAACTCCGGCCGCTCGGTTCCGTCGTCGTTAAGGTACTTCTTCACGCATTCTTCCGCAAAGAAAGAAGAACAATTGATGATTGGGAAAATGGTATTAATGCTTAAGCAAAGGAGTTAACCTTGAAGGGAGTCGGCCACCAAGTCGAAGTGTTCGATGAGCTCTTTGTGCAGCTGCTCGCCGGCCCATGTCGGAAAAATGAGAACGTTAACGAGGACGGTGACGCCGCCGCCGATCGCAACCGAGTAAAGCCGATCGACGGAAGTCCTTATCGGATCTCGTACTCGATTATACCCGTTGGCGACGATCAAACAATATGTGAATAGGATGACCCTAAAGGCATACTCGTAAGGAACCAAGGATGGCCACAGCTTCATGAAGGATGTGATAGCTCCTACTCGTTAATCCAATAATCACTCACAAATACTGATAACTCAATATTAAAGGTTAAAGAAATGAAGCCTACCGACAAGAAAGATACTGAAAGCAATGATATAAGGTGCCAAAATGCTGCCGCTCGACGCAGAGATTTGCATGAACACCACTGCAAAGATTCCGGCAAACAAACTCCCCAGAGCTCTGTTGAATCCTCTGTTAAATGTAGCACCTAAAATATATACATTTTTTTACGAATAATTAATTAGTCTCACTTATAAATTTAACTTCACTACAGGAGTCAAGTTAACTAACCAACGGTGTACTCAAACGTGATGGCCACAGTGATTAAGGCCCAAACAATGTTGGTGCCAAAGAACTCGTAGGGATGCCTGATCAGTATGAGCAGGGACACGAGGAGGCAAGCTAAGCCTACTTTGAGGGAGAAGGTCACCCTGCTGGTGTCCTCCATGGCAAATTCCAGCACGTCCCAAATCCATTTGCTTGGTGAAGTATTACTAGAAGTACTACTGCCTCCGCCGGTGTTCTTCACCGGATGCGGCGGACCGATGTCGACTGTCACACTCCCCTTCTTCCCGCCGTCCATCCTAAACGTGCCACCCGCTGACTTGGTTGGTGTTTACAGTGCAGACACAAAGGATGACTATTTAAAATACTCGAGAGAGGTTGGACTAGATTGGCTGTGCAAGTAGATAAAAGATGTTGAGAACCATGCAGAAAAACTGCATCTGCATATATTTTAATCGTCTGGAGATGTTGAGAACCATGCAGAGCATGAAACTTGTACATCACATAAATGAAATTACCTGATCGGTTTGGATTTGGTAATTATTCAACGAATATGGTACATGATTCTTTCTGCTGATCAAGTTTTGTGCTCTTGCATTTGATGGAAGTGTTTGTGATAAAAACAAAATGTACAAGCAGGAAGGACAGTTCGATTTCAGAGAGATGTCCTGCAAACTGAAATGTGCATGAAATCTAGTGGATGGGTGGCGATTGCCAGTGATATCACATCTCAATCGAAGTAAACTAATCTGAGGATTGTGTCATTTGCAGGCAAAACGAGAGGCCAGAGGAGAAGAGAGCATGTGTAAAAGGAATTAGAATATGTTCAATTAGTAGGTATCAGATTCTGTGAACGTAGATACATAAATGTCCCCGTACGTGTTAATTAGAAAAGGAGGAAGAAGAATTGAAATCTTTTAAATTCCATGGCAGAGATCGGATTTCTTTTTGTTATTTTCATGTCGCTAGATCTTGTGCCTTTGGATGCATGCATTCGGTGTTGGGTTGCTTGATGCTGCCGGTGTATTCTGTTAGCGTGGATGTTCTGTTAGCCATAGGCTCCACACCCACCTCTCGATGCACTGATGGGTTTTTTTTTTTTTTTGGTTTTTAATGCCCCTACTACTCATGATTAGTACATGAATATTATTAGTATGAGATTTGAGGGTTAAAATTTGACAAAGTTAATGTGTCTTCCCTTTCTACACACAAGCCACAGCATTCGAGTTAGTAGCCCCTGTAATTTATCTGCTCCATGTTGCCTTGGAATAGTTTGGCGGGGGCGCTGAAGACGATGATTTTTTTTTTTATGTTTAATGCCCCTACTGGATAAACTGATGATTAGTACATGGATATTATTAACATGAGGTCTGAGGGTCAAAATTTGACAAAGCTAATGGGTTCGCCCTTCCTACATACTAGTTACAGTATTCGGCCTAGTAGTTTCCGTAATTTACTTCTCTCCTATTGGTCTTGAGACGGATTGACGAGGACGTTGAAGACGAACGAATCACTTCTTACCGGCACTAATGGGGTTTTTATTGGGAAAATATTAAATGGCACCGGTCCCTTATAAAATTATGCTTCTCATTTTTAATTAAAATTAAAGGGATGTCTCATCAATAATTTTATCTCAAAAATACTTATTTATACAGAATTATTATAAGCTACCGAATAGTTATTATAATGTATTATTGATATTGTCTAATAACTGTTATAATGTGTTCGGGTGAATTTAAAATTTAAGGTTTACAACGTGAAGAAGAATTCTACCGAATTAGTCATGGAAAAAATTATCAAAATTAATGGGCGAGCGAAGTCCATGATCTCGACGTCGACAGTTGGCCGCCGATCGTTGACCACCGGTATTCGACACCGACTACCTACGTGGACACCGACGTCGACATTGGTCTTGCCGACGAATATTTTTTTAATTTAATATTTTAATTAAATTTTTAATAAATTAAATAAATTCAATTTAAAATTTAATACAATTATCTAAATAAATTCTAAAAGATAATACGATAAAATATTATATTATGTTATAGGCTATTACCTCCAAACAAATAAGATTCTATTTGATTACCTAAATTAAACCAAACAACTTAAGGTTACGTTTCATTTCCCATTAATTACTTTAATTATATGATTACTTAATAATCAAATAACCAAGATTATATATGATAACTTAACCAAACGCAGCGCTTGGTATACATTCGACAATGGGAATGGTAATGAATTTTGATTGAGGGGTTTATGGGTTTGGTGATAACCTAATGGGGGCTAGGTTATAAAATCATGAGTATCATATCTATATTTTGATTCTGATCTCGTATACCAAGCATCATATATGGGAATGAAATAGATTTCATTTCCATTCTCGACTTCTAAACCCGCTTACCAAGCGTCCCCTTATATTTTCCCTTAAATGGTTTCATCATTTCTCAAACTTTCTTTTTTTATTCTTTTATCAGTATTATATATATATATATATATATATTCTCTGCTGCGGATCGTCATTTGCGTGACGCTGCGGACCATCCTGCTGGCGCGTCCACGTCATCCAGCTTCATTTGCGCGAGGGAATAGCGGAGCATTAATGAAATTTCATTACGCTTCTCTTTTTCCCTCCTTTTCCTGCAGCTCGCAACCTAGGTGATTCCCCCCCCCCCCCCCCCCCTCCCCCCGCGCCGGCAATTCAACCCTCGGCCGCTGATCTCTCAACGAAGCCAGGCACTTGCCTGATCGGTCACCGAGGGGCTCGGGAGGCGTCGGGATGTCAGAGATTGACGGGCGAGGGCTATCAATGCGCTCGGGAGAGGCGTCAGGGAGAGATCGGCTGCCGAGGGGCTCGGGAGGCGTCGGGATCTCTCGGTGTGCGAGGGTGAGGGCTCGAGAGTGGCGTCGTGGAGAGATCGGCGGCCGAGGGTTGAATCGCCGGCGCGGAGGGAAATCACCTAGGGTTTGCGAGCTGCGGGAAAAGGAGGGAAAAGGAGAAGCGTAATGAAATTTCATTAATGCGTCGGGATCTTCGTGTATATAGGCACTTCCAACGCAATTAAAGGTGCCTTAGTCAAAATAGTGATTTTTTAACAAAAAAAAATTAGAGATATATTATATTTATTTAGAATTTAAATTTTTAGAATTTAGAAATTGGGTTATAGTGAATTTAAGTCAATAAAAAATTTTCTCTAAGGTTGAGGCTTCCATCTTGGATTATAGTGTTCAAAATAAAAAAAATAGAGACTCACGGGTATTTTATATGTATTTATTATTTAAAATTTTAGGATTTAGGAGTTGAGTTTAAGTTAATAAGGGGGCGTTTGGTTTGTTTCCTTTTCCCTTTTCATTTTCCAGAAAACCGTATTTTCTAGTTTTCTGGAAAATGACTTTTTTCCATTCTCCAGTTTTCCAGAAAATGCTATGGTTTTTTCTGGAAAACAAAGCTGAAAAATGCAAACCAAACATGTTTTCCAGAAAACCGCATTTTCTACAGAAAATGAAAATGGAAAACAGACTGAAAAATGCAAACCAAACGCCCCCTAAGATTTTTCCATCTAGGATTCAAGCTTCCCTCTTGAGTTATGTGTTCAAGATAAAAAAAAATTGATGAGAATGGGGTATATTATATGTATTTATGATTTATATATGTGAGAAAATATTGATTTAAAAAAAATCACTCGAGGAGCTTCCAATTGCATTGGAGGCTCCTCAAGTCGAATTATGCATGGGCGTGTAGTGAAGAGTCCGCAATAGATCGATTCTCTCTCTCTCTCTCTCTATATATATATATGTAAAACCTACAATTCATCCAAAATGAAATGCATCCTAATCATTACATAAATATAATAGAGTGAATGACCCACAATCCACCGGATACAAATGTATCGTATATACATCGGGTAAACAACTTGCAATCTATCCAATATGAGACACATCGTAAATGTATAAGGTGAATAACTTGCAATTCACCAAGTAAAGATGTATCATATATACATAGGATGAATACCCGTAATTCATCCAAATACGAAATACATTATGTGTATGCGCATATACATATATACATATATAGGATCAAGGATGAACTACCCATAATCCATCTGAAATACGTCTCACATAAGAATAGAGTAAATGATATGCAATCCACCCAATGAGGTACCTCACATGAAAATAAAGTGAATGATATGCAATCCACCAAATGAGGAAAAAATTAATTATCTCAATTTGGTTGAAGCCTATGAACATGCCAAAAGACTCAAGAGTTCTCTTTGTGAATGGAGCTAACTACTCTATACTATAAGTAATCACGCAAACTCTTAGAGAGTAGAGTCGAAGCTCAAGACTACAAGTAATCATGCAACTCTTAGATAGTAGAGCCGAAGCTCTAAATTACAAGTAGTCACGCAATTCTTTTAGAAGGCGGAGCCAAAGCTCAAGAGCGCGGTCGAAGCTTTATGACTACAAATAGACACACAACTCTTTTAGAGAGTCGAGTCGAAGATCTAAACTATAAGTAATAACTCAATATTGGTGTAATCGACCTCTAGAGTTTGATGTTTATTTGACAATATGATTAATAGAGCTTGGTCAAAGTTGACCTAGTTGGGTGAGTAGTCTGCCGATTGACTATCACGTCCGAGCAAGCCGAGGTGACCTAATGTTTGGCAAGAGACCCTAGAGGGAGGTAACCTTAGGTCTTGGAAGAGTGAATTCCAAGCAAAGTCTTAGTGAGTGAAACTAGACCCTAATGAGTGAAACTATGTGGTGAATGTCCTAATGAGTGAAACTATGCCTTGGTGAGTGAAGCTAAGTGGTTAAAAGTCCTAGTGAGTGAAACTAGGCTCTACGAGGAGGTAACCTTAAGTGGTGAAAGTCCTAACGACTGAAGTAAAGCAATGGAAAGTTCTAGTGAGCGAAGCTAAGCCCTAGGGGGAGGTAACTCTAGGTAATAAGAAGTTCTTAGAGGAGTGAACTCCAAGCAACTTTGATCGAAAGGTTTTTGGTCGACCTCGCTTAGTCGACCGGACCAACGGATCTTGATAAACCTAAATATAGGTTTATGAACACTATTTTGTATTACTATTATTGTTGTTGTGTTAATCTAGTATTACAAGAAAAGTCTTGGTTGATTAGACACTGAGCAAAGAAAGTCCAAACAGGTCTGGAGGACCTGATATTTCGCAGGTAAGTGAGATAAGTTTATGGAGGGAGTGTAGTAAGGTCGTGTCTTGCCGGGATAAATTTTAGGCGGTGATCCAACTAAAGAAACCAACGGAGGCTTCTAAGTTGAGATTCAGACAATCCTTACTGTCTTACTCATACATTATTACTACTGTGCTAACTCTATTTTGCAAGGTTATTCTTATACTATTTGTATATGCTAACTTTTTAATGCAGATTAGTCAAACTGAGTTGACGGAAGGTTCAGTCAATTGATAGATTGAATCATTCGATTGATCCAGCCATCATAGCACACAGCGTAGAAGGAATTCAGAGAGATCTGAGGACTGATCATCAAGATCAGTTGACCGATCCACACTTGGTAAGTGCGGAGCTCAGAAAGGAAAAAGGTTCCGTTGATTGATAATAAGGATCCGTCGACCGAACACATTAATTACAGTGCCAGCCGAGTAGATCAAACGACACAAACATGGAAGGGAGCGAGTTCAGTCGACTGATAGGACGATTAGTCGACAAATAGATTCATCACTGAACACTGCCTATATAAGATCACCTCGAGATCAAAGCCAGACATACTTCTCGCTATTATAACTCTCTATTCCAAAGCTCTCTGATTGTGCAAGTCAAGCTACTATGTACTGTTGGATATAGTGTGAATGGAAAGGGAGGAAAGATGCTCTATTGTGAATGAGACTTTAGTCCCACATTGGGAGTTTCTAGTGAATGGAAAAGAAGGTGGAGAATAAAGAGACTTCATTGTGAATGAGACTTTAGTCCCACATTAGGAGTCTTAAGGCATAATTGTTGGTTTATATTGTTTCACAAGCATGTTAGTTGTGAGCAAATGCATGGAGAGAGGCTCTCTCTCACGCGTGGGGGGGGGGGGGGGGGGAGGGGGTGCAAATCCAGGGCCCGAATTTGTACTGAACCAAGTAGACTCGTGTGCGTGCACGACCTGTATGCGTTGAATGCCCGACCGGTCGGGGAAAAATTTGTCCAAGTGGATGAACCAACGTTTTACCAAATTTTTTGCTCAAATGTAACGGATGCATTAACTATTGATTAATGCAACATCATTAACCCCCATACGCTTGGATTTGGATGGTTAATTGGCAGTAAATGACGTTAATTCGGTCATTGATTACTACGGGGGGTCTGAGCCTATATAAAGAGGTTGTGACCGAGAGCAAAAGAGATAGAGGATATACATTGTCTTCCACCTCATTCCCAACTCCCTGGTAGCGCTCGGGTACTTCTTTAGTTCGCCACGAGCAACGAGTGCATTGTTGTGCCCGTGGTCCCGTTGTTGTATCCTGAGAGACAGACGTCCATCGGAACCTCGAAGCACCGTCAGAGGAGGACAAATTTGTTTCAAGGAGTCTGCTTCACGCAGGCCTCAGCAACTCTCCTAGACCGGTTCGGGAAGTCCGATTTGGGACTTCTGGTTCGGGAAATTCTGCTCGGGAGATTCTGGTCGGGAGACTCTACTCGGGAAATTCAGCTCGGGAGATTCTGGTCAGGAGACTCTGCTCGGGAAATTCAGCTCGGGAGATTCTAGTCGGGAGACTCTGCTCGGGAATTCCAGCTCGGGAGACTGCATTTTGCATAAAAGGTAGCTCGGGTCACTCAACAGTTAAGTTGAAATTTCTGTAATTTCAATTTAATTTTTGTTAATTCTTTGAGAAAGGAGTAAATCCTCCAACAATATTGAAACAGATTTCGTTTTTGTTGAGATGACCACGGAAAGTGTTGAGGTGAAACAGACTCATCACCAGACCCCCTTCGCCCCAATTGGGAATGTCCTAATCGACCATGAGGGAAAACCAGAGAAGTTCACTAGGTTGAACTTCAAGAGGTGGTAGCAGAAGATGCTATTCTACCTGACCACGCTCAATCTAGCTCGATTCTTGACCGAGGACCATCCCAAGCATGCTGAGGTTGCTGAGGTGGAGGCTTGGACTCATTCTGAGTACCTATGCCGAAACTATATCCTCAACTGCCTGGCCGACTCGCTGTATGCATTGTACAACATGAAGAGAACGGCTAAAGAGCTGTGGGAATCCTTGGACAAGAAATATAAGTTAGAGGATGCGGGGGCCAAGACATTTATTGTGGGCTGATTCCTGGAGTACAAGATAGTTGACTCCAAAACAGTGATCAGCCAAGTCCAGGAGTTTCAGGTGATCCTACATGAGATCCACTCAGAAGGTATGGTTCTGAGTGAAACCTTCCAGGTAGCTACAATCATTGAGAAGCTTCCTCCCGACTGGAAGGAAGATGTGGGAATCCTTGGACAAGAAATATAAGTCGGAGGATGCAGGGGCCAAGAAATTTATTATGGGCCGATTCCTAGAGTACAAGATAGTTGACTCCAAGACAGTGATCAGCCAAGTCCCAGAGCTTCAGGTGATCCTACATGAGATCCACTCAGAAGGTATGGTTCTGAGTGAAACCTTCCAGGTAGTTACAATCATTGAGAAGCTTCCTCCCGACTGGAACGATTTCAAGAACTACCTGAAGTACAAGCAGAAGAACATGAATGTGGAGGAACTCGTTATTAGACTTCGCATCGAAAAAGACGACAAGGGTTCAAAGAGAGATGTGTTCTCTCAGGCTGCTGTAAAAGCCAACGTGGTCGAGCACGGACAAAGCTCGAAACGGAAGAATTTCAAATCTTCCAAGATGGGACCCAGAGGCATCACCAAGAAGTTCTCTATGAAGTGCTATAACTGTACGTGGCCGAGTTGGCTACAAATCTTCGGAATGCAAGAAACCGAAGAAGCAGGAGGCCAACCTGAACGAGGGACCAGAAATGGAAGACCTCTGTACCGTGGTCTCTGAATTGAACCTGGTGGGTTCAAACCCACGGCAATGGTGGATCGATACTGAAGCAACCAGACATGTGTGCTGCAATAAGGAGCTGCTCCACAATTTTGAAGAAATTAGTAGAGAGAAGCTATTCATGGGGAACTCGGTAACCTCGGACATCATGGGCCAAGGAAAAGTGGTGCTGAAGATGATCTCGGGCAAGGACCTCATTCTAACCAATGTGTTGTATGTTCCGAAGATTCGAAAGAATCTAATGTCGGGTTCATTATTAACCAAGCATGGCTTTCGCATTGTGTTTGAGTCAGACAGAGTTGTATTGTCGAAAAATGGAATGTTCGTGGGAAAGAGCTATGTATTTGATGGGTTGTTTAAGCTCAGTGTAATAGCCATTAAGCCTAAGATAACTAAAATTGAGAGCTCTCCCACTTATATGCTTGAGTCTTCATGTTTATGGCATAGTAAACTAGGACATGTGAATTACGATGTAATACGTAGATTAATAAACATGCAAAGCATACTGACATTTCACCTTAACCCAAAACACAAGTGTGAGACTTGTGTTGAAGCTAAATTGACAAGGTAATCCTTTCAACATGTTGAAAGAAGCAATGAACCACTCGGCCTAATCCACACCGACGTATGTGACCTTAAAGAACACCGACACGTGGTGGGAATCGATACTTCATTACTTTTATAGATGATAACATAAAATATTGTTATGTATATCTTCTCAAAAGCAAGGATGAAGCTATAGAGAAATTCGTTCTCTATAAGAATGAGGTTGAAAACCAACTTAATAAGAAGATTAAGGTAGTTCGAAGTGACCGAGGTGGTGAATATGTATCATCATTCGCTGAGTTGTGTGCTGAACATGGGATCAGATACGAAACAACAACTCCTTATACCCCTCAGCAGAATGGGGTTTATGAGTGAAAGAATCGAACTCTTAAAGAGATGATGAATACTCTTCTATTGGCTCTGGGCTGCCAGACTCCATGTGGGGGGAAGCTGTATTAACAGCTAATTACCTTTTAAATAAGGTCCCTCGAAAGAAAATAGATAAGAGCCTCTATGAGTTATGGAATGGAAGACGACCATCATACAAATACTTCGAGTGCGGGGGTGTCTTACCAAAGTTTTGGTGCATGATCCGAAAAGGATTAAGATAGGACCAAAAACTATTGATTACATATTTATCGGATATGCACATAATAGCAGTGCGTATCGATTTTGTGTATATGAGTCACAATTACCGGATATACACAAGAACTCGATAATAGAATTGATAAATGTCTCATTCTTCGAGCATGTGTTTCCATATAAGACCTTAGAGGATGTTAGCTCCTCAAGACAGGTGGAGGAAATACTAGAGGAAGAAGAAGAGGATGATGAACCAGTTGAGGCTACGCCTAGGCGAAGTAAGAGAGCTCGGGTGGAAAAATCTTATGGAACAGATTTTATCACTTTCATACTGGAAGGTGAGCCCCAAAGCTACTCAGAAGCAGTCAACTCTTCTGAGAGGGACCTCACTGGAAAGAGACAATTGCATCTGAGATAGAATCCATCTTGCAAAATCACACTTGGGAACTTGTGGACCTTCCTCCGAGGAGTAAATCATCAGGTTGCAAGTGGATCTTCAAGAAGAAGATAAAATCAGATGACACAATTGACAAGTATAAGGTCAGGTTGGTAATTAAAGATTATCGACAACAGGAAGACCTTGATTACTTTGATACGTATTCTTCGGTGTCGAGAATAACTTCCATTAGAGTGTTGTTGACTATTGTTGCTCTATGAAACCTGAAAATACATCAGATGGATGTAAAGACAGTCTTTCTAAATGGAGACTTAGAAGAGGAAATTTACATGGAGCAACTTGAGGGGTTTTCTGTGCCAGGATAGAATAACCAGGTTTGTAAATTGGTGAAGTCTTTATATGGCTTGAAACAAGCTCCAAAGCAGTGACATGAGAAATTTGATAATGTCATGCAAGAAGGTGGATTCAAAATCAATGAATGTGATAAATGTGTCTACACGAAAGTCACAGAAGATGACTTTGTCATCTTGTGCTTATATGTAGATGACATACTTATCATTGGGAGTAATGATAAGATGATCAAATCTACGAAAGATATGTTGCACTCAAGATTTGACATGAAAGACATGGGTCTAGCTGATGTGATTCTAGAAATCAAAATTCTTAGAACAACAGATGGACTTGTTCTTAGTTAGTCCTATTACGTGGACAAGATTCTTAAAAAATTCACCAATGGTGATACTGCGTTAGCACGAACACCGATAGATACTAGCCAACATCTATTGAAAAACCGAGGAAAAAGTATCTCTCAGGTAGAGTACGCTCGAGTGATTGGAAGTCTGATGTACTTGATGAATTGTACAAGACCAGACTTAGCCTACGCAGTAAGTAAACTGAGTAGATACATGAGTAATCCCGGTGTTGAGCACTGGAAAGGGATAACAAGAGTACTGAGGTATTTGAGATATACTCATGGAAATGGGCTGCACTATATAAGATATGTTGTTGTTATCGAAGGATACATCGATGCGAGTTGGATATCTGACATAAAAGACTCAAAGTCTACTCGTGGATATGTATTCACTCTGGGAAGTGCAGCCGTTTCATGGAAATCTTCTAAGCAAACCATAATAACCAGATCCACGATGGAGTCTTTGTTTGTAGCTCTTGACAAATGTGGTGAAGAGGTTGAATGACTATGACGATTCTTAGAAGATGTACTGAGATAGCCGAATCTCGTGCTGACAATCTACATATATTGTGATAGTCAATCAGTGATTGGTCGGGCACAAAGCTATATGTATAATGGTAAGTCTAGACATATACGTCGGAGACACAATACCATTAGACAACTATTCTCAACTGGAGTTATCACTGTTGACTATGTGAAGTCAAAGGATAACTTAGCGGATCCGCTAACCAAAGGGTTAAATCGAGAGTTAGTTGCAAGCTCATCAAGAAGGATGGGTTTGATGCCGATAGAAAATGTTAGTGCAAAGGAAACCTAACCTATGCAGACTGGAGATCCCAAGAACTAGATTCAAAGGGACAACTTAACTACACTGACAAAGTTTTTCACTGTGAGGGAATGACCCTTTGAAACAGCAAAGGATGGAGGTTAAGCATACGACTTTTAATGATTCAATAGAGTTATGTGAAAAAAATCTTAAGAGATCACCTATGTGAGAAAGAAGTGAGGTCGCTTCGAAGAGAATTGAAGGCACAATTCTTAGAACTTCTCACAGAATCATGGCCAAGAATGAACACACTCATGAGAACTGAGGTGTATCAGGGAGAGTCCTGAGTGAGATATGTCAATGCTTACACAACAACATTACAGTTCAAGGACATCATGTCTACTGTCAGCCAGGAAGTAAACAGATCTTCACAAGGGAAGGATCAAAGGGTGAAACCTACCTGTCCTATACTGGACTCAACTACTGAATGCTATCATATACCCTATTTCCATTCATGTGGGGGATTGTTGGATATAGTGTGAATGGAAAGGGAGGAAAGATGCTCCATTGTGAATGGGACTTTAGTCCCACATTGGAAGTTTCTAGTGAATGGAAAGGGAGGTAGAGAATAAAGAGACTCCATTGTGAATGAGATATTAGTCCCACATTGGGAATCTTAAGGCATAATTGTTGGTTTATATTGTTTCACAAGCATGTTTGTTGTGAACAAATGCATAGGGAGAGACTCTCTCTCACGCGTGGGTACGCAGGGAGGGTGCAAATCCAGGGCCTGGATTTGTACTGAACCAAGTAGACTCGTGTGCGTGCATGACCTGCGCGCGTTGAATGCCCAACCGGTTGTGGCAAAATTTGTCTAAGCAGATGAACCAACGTTTTGACAAATTTTTTGCTCAAATGTAACGGATGCATTAACTATTGATTAATGAAAAATTAGTAACCCCCAGACGTTTGGATATAGACGGTTAATTGACAGTAAATGACGTTAATTCAGCCATTGATTTCTACGGGGGGTTTGAACCTACATAAAGAGGTTGTGGCAGATAGCAAAAGAGATA
Source organism: Boesenbergia rotunda (assembly GCA_024364735.1). Lineage (NCBI taxonomy): Eukaryota > Viridiplantae > Streptophyta > Magnoliopsida > Zingiberales > Zingiberaceae > Boesenbergia > Boesenbergia rotunda. The sequence goes on from JAGFNQ010006989.1 coordinate 22,930, forward strand.
GAGGATATACATTGTCTTCCACCTCATTCCCAACTCCCTGGTAGCGTTCGGGTACTCCTTCAGTTCGCCACGAGCAATAAGTACTTCGTTGTGCCCGTGGTCCCGTTGTTATATCCTGAGAGACAGACGTCCATCGGAACCTCGATGTACTGTCGGAGGAGGACAAATCTACTTCAAGGAAATTGCTTCACGCAGGCCTCAGTAACTCTCGTAGACCGGTTCAGGACTTCCAGTTCAGGAAATTTAGCTCGAGAGATTCTGGTCGGGAAACTCTGTTTGGGAATTCCAACTCAAGATAATCTGCTCGGGAGATTCCAGCTCGGGAATTTCAGGTCTGGAATTCCAGTTCGGGAGATTGCATTCTGCATAAAAGGTAGCTCGGGTCATTCAACAGCTAAGTTGAAGTTTCTGTAATTTCAATTTAATTTTTGTTAATTCTCCACAAAAAAAGGAGTAAATCCTCCAACATGTACTACACTCACCAACAACCACTCTAAAAAGCTACTACTGCATTATTGGTATATTTTAATTTCATCATACTTGCACTTACTCATTTACAAAGGAGATAGTAGATTACTTCTATCCTTCTTCATATCTTGTATGCATTTATTTTCTTCGAAAGATTTCAGAGAAAGGGATATTAGTGGATTGCCCAATGAAGCGATTAAAGATCGTGGAATTTGGAGTAGGAGTTGACATAGGCTCCAAACCTAATAAAAAAGAAACGTATATTTAGATTTGTGCTTTATATTTTCCACTATATTACTTTAATTTGTTTCGAAAAAAAAAGTTTTGAACAATCAAGATTCACCCTCCCACTCCCCTCTCGATATTAAAGGATCCTACGTTCAATTGTTAGAGGGCGGAGCCGAGGCTATATAATATAAGTGTTACATTTATTATCTTAACAATTTAATGTCAATGATAATATGTTTCTTTCAAAGAGCATAGTCAAAATTTTAAATATAAATCTTGCATATCTTATTTTTGTTAATTAATATCAGTGTCTGCATAACTCCTTCTAGAGCGCGGAACTGACTTATTGATATAATTAATTTCTTAATTTATACTATAGCATAATTAATTAGGTAATCTAATTTATTATGAATCTCAAATACGAAACAACTTCGGGTTATAATATAGTGGAAAATAATTAATTGTCACATCATTCGATATCTAACTACGACGTATTTTATAAAAAAATTCCTCCAAATAAGGTGCGAACACAGGGACGCTGAGCTTCTAGACCGCTTACCATGAGCGCTTCTCAATTTATCCTGGCGGTCGGTGGAAAATTTTTATGAGGTCGGACCATCGTCTGAGGTTCGACGTTATCAAACTTCATTAATCATGATCAAATAAGAAACAAACAAGATATTAATCAACTAAAAATAACACGGCAAGCAATCTAAGGAATAATCAAAACATAAGGAATAATCAAACAGCAAGAGTAGAGAAAAGAATAGAATTGATTCTATTTTCTATAGCATCTCCTTTCATAAAGTAAATGATGCACAAGTCAAGTGTAGCGAGACAAGCCAAAACCCACTTCGAAGTAGAAATCCACATCCGTGCACGTCTGACTCCAATATCTCGAGGCAACCATTTGAAACTTTATTTATCGAACTCTTTCTTTTTGAACATTATTTATCTACTTTGAGGTGGGATTTTCTTACTTGTCTCACTACATTTACCTTGTGCATTTAACGTGCGATGTCGCTGCAATTCAACGGCAAACAGGTCGTGCATATGCGACGCCTCCATGGGAAGTTTTGGGGCGACGAGAGGGTGGAGCTCAACGGGGTTTGGATCCAGTTCTCCTGGGACCTTCACAACTGGCTCTTCAACCCCAAGAACAACTCCTCTGTTCCCAAAAGCTCTAGCTGTATTATCCTTTGCCGTTCTTGATTCAGTGAATTTATTTAGTTTTTTCATCAGGTCATTCTATGTAACAGAATGCGTTTTGGGACACTGTCTATCGAGGAAGATTCAAGTGTTTTAAGTTTTTGGATAGGAAGGGCATGATGTCGAACCGACAAGTCAAGAAGGTATCCCATCAGGATGTACTACTAGTAAGGAGACTTATGAATTTCTTGTTAGTAGTGAATTTAGAGTTTTTCCCAAGTCTTTTTTGGTGAATTTTAATCTATCTTGAAAGTGATCTAAAACTTGTTCACTGACTAATGACTATGATTACTTTTTTGTAATCTACTGGTTGCTGATTGTGAACGGAAGTAATTCTCACAGCTTAAATTCCTTCCAAAAGTTGAACCGGTAATGATGTTCATGTTAAAGAAGCTAGAATTTGTCTAAAATACCGAGTCTACAAAATAGATAGGAACAAAAGACAAGCAGAGAGAATCGATCTTGTGATATATGTCGAGCTTATGTTTGGAGTATATTGCTATTTTCTACTTAAAAAAGTAAAAAAAAACATAACTCATGCCATAAGTCCATAATGTTTTTAGAACTCGCCTTTGCCACGCCAAATTCTTGAATCATCTTGAGTGTTTGTACCAAACTTTTAGCCGTTTGCTTCTGATTCCTCAAAGAATTAGGGGACACACAATATCAAATGGAAGATCTATATAATTTTTTTAATTGACATCAACTACGCCGATTAATTTGGAAGTGACCGATTCCACGAAAAGATGGTTGATTAAACTTTTATTCCATTTCCAAAACACGCATGCCTCTGTACTTTTTTAAGATAATGATTAACGAAATTTTTTCAATCTCGGGCGATTGGTTCGACCTCACAGAATTTTTCCATCGGCCGTCAGAATAAATCAGGAAGCGTTCGTGGTGGGCAGTCTAGAAGTCCAGCGTCTCAGGATTCGCGCCCCATTTGGAAGAAAAATTCCTACAAATACGCCGTAGTTAGGGATCAAATCGTAAATATCTGAGATAACGATTAGTCATCGTACCGCTGCATCATAATCTTGGAGACTACTTTTTTAAGATAAGTACATTGAGAAGTTTGATTGATTATAACGTATATACACCTTTGATTTTTTTTAAATGTTAGATAAATAGTTGGTTTACATCAATTTTGTTTTATGTAGACCTCATGTGCTAAATTTCCTTCTCAATTTTCAGGTTCAGAATCTTATTGAACAATGCTTGAAATTATACATGAACCAGAAAGTTGTTGTCACTTTGTCTCTTCAACGATTAATGAGGTTTTTTCAATCTCAGACGACCGGCCCGGCCTCACAGACATTTTGTCTCTCCAAGCAAATATAGAACCTAGTTTTAACTTGGTAATTATGAGCCAACCATTCTGTTTCATTGAGATTCATATGTTTTTGGAAAATTGAATAGATAATTGTGTTCGTCTTATTTTTTATTCAGATTCATCTGTTTTTGGAAAATTAAATAGAGGATTGTATTTGTCTAATTTTCATTCATTTGGATTGACAAGTTATATAGCTTATTTTCACGTCTCATCCCTATGGCATGGACTCATATATAACCAGTACATACGGTGTTACTATCTTGAATTATGAGAGTTAAAATTTGACAAAATCAATATCCACCCTCCCCACACGATAGCCAAACATCTAAACTAATAATCTTCAAAATTTACCTCCTCTGTATTAATTTTGAAACGAAATTTGATCTCTTTGAGTATTTTTGATTCTAAAGGGTACAGTACAGTGGTAAAGGTGGAGCTGTGAAGGTCAATAAATGGTCTCTTGTTGTGATGAAGGGACTAAGGAGAACGACCACTTTATATGTTCTGCAAGGATCCACAGTAATAGGTGATGTTGTCGTCGCAAGTTCGTCTATGTCTGATTCTGATGTCACAAGACTTTGGCATATGCGTTTGGGTTATATAAGTGAGAATGACATGGTTAAATTGAGTAAGAGAGGACTCCTTGATTGTCAAAGTATTACAAAACTAAAGTTCTGCGAGCATTATGTTTTTGGCAAGCAGAAAAGAGTTAAGTTCTCAGTTGGCATTCATAACACAAAGGGTATGCTAGACTACATTCACTCTGATTTGTGGGGGCCTTTCAGAGTATCATCTAAAGGTGGTGCGCTCTATATGTTGACTATTATTGATGATTTCTCAAGAAAAGTTTGGACATTCTTTTTAAAACATAAGAGTGATGTTTTTACTACCTTTAAGGAGTGGAAGGTCATGATTGAGAAGCAAACGGAGATGCAATTGAAGCATCTTCGAACTGATAACGAATTGGAGTTTTGTTCTGATGAGTTTAATGTCTTATGCAAAGCTGAAGGTATTGTGAGACATCATACAGTTCGGCATACTCCACAACATAATGGTGTAGCAAAGAGGATGAATAGGACTTTGATGGAGAATGTGCGTTGTATGCTTCTTAATGCTGGGCTACTGAAGTTTTTCTGGGCAGAAGCCGCTGCGTATGCCTGTTATCTTGTCAATCACTCTCCATCAACTGCTATTGAAAGGAAAACTCCACAAGAGGTATGGTCTAGTACTCCTTCTAGTTATTCTGATTTGAGAATTTTTGGATGTCCTGCGTATGCTCATGTTGATAATGAAAAGTTGGAGTCTCGTTCGGTGAAGTGTATATTTATAGGCTTTAGACAAGGAGTGAAGGGATACAAACTTTCGTGTCTAGAGACCGGAAAAGTCATCATCATTAGAGATGTTATCTTTGATGAGACTAGAATGCTTCAGGGGTCTCCATCTAAAACTCCTTCTGAGGAAGATAAGCACACAGGTGGAGATTGAGATTGGGTCGATATCTACAGAGACTACTCCAGAGCCTATTTTAGATGTTGTGGATGGAACGAGCTCATCACAAGCACCTTCACAATATTAATTCCATTGCGAAAGATAGGCCTCGAAGAGAAATTAGACGCCCTCAGAGATATGCAGAGGCTGATTTGGTCGCTTATGCTTTAAACGTGGCTGAGGAGATTGATTCCAGTGAAGAACCTGAGACGTATTCAGAAGCAATTAGCTGCGATAATTCTAGTAAGTGGATAATTGCTATGCAAGAGGAGATGGAGTCGCTTGGTTAAAACGACACATGAGACTTAGTGAAATTACCTAAGGGTAAGAAAGTTGTTCGCTGCAAGTGGGTATTTAAAAGAAAGGAGGAAATACCGGAAGTTGAAGAAGCCAGGTACAAAGTCAGACTAGTTGCTAAAGGCTTCAGTAAGATTCCAGGAGTAAACTTCACAGATGTATTTTCCTCAGTTGTAAAACATAGTTCGATTCGAGTCTTCCTTGGTATTGTGGTCATGCATGACTTTGAGTTGCAGCAGCTGGATGGGAAGACAACATTCTTGCATGGGGTACTTGAGAAAGACATCTATATGCAACAACCAGAAGATTTTGAAGTTTAAGGAAAAAAGGATTATGTATGTTTGCTGAAAAAATCCCTTTATGGTCTGAAGCAGTCACCTAGGCAATGGTATAAAAGGTTTGATTCGTTTATGATCACTCATGATTTCAGAAGAAGCAGCTATGATAGTTGTGCCTACTTTAAGAAGACTGATGATGGATCGTTTGTTTATCTGCTCTTGTATGTTGATGATATGTTGATTGCAGCCAATAATAAGGAAGAGATAAGAAATGTCAAAGCCCAACTAAGTAAAGAATTCGAGATGCAAGATTTGATAGCTGCAAAGAAAATACTTGGGATGGAGATTTTGAGAGACAGAATGGCAGGTAAATTATACCTAAGTCAGAAAGGGTATATTGAGAAAGTACTTCATCGGTTTAAAATGCATACTGCCAAGTTTGCTAGTACTCCGTTAGCTGCGCACTTTAGACTTTCAGCTGATTTATGTCCGCAGTCAGATGATAAGGTTGATTATATGTCACGGGTTCCATATTCTAGTGCAGTGGGATCTCTCATGTATGCTATGGTTTGTATACGCCTAGATTTATCACATGCAGTAGCAGTTAGTAGATACATGACAAATCCTGGTAAAGAGCATTGGAAGGCAGTTCAGTGGATTTTCAGATACTTACGAGGGACTTCTAATATTTGTTTGCTTTTTGGGAGTAATAGAGATGCAGTTATTGGATATGTTGATTCTGACTTTGCAGGTGACCTTGATAAAAGAAGATCACTTACGGAGTACGTGTTTACTGTTGGTGGTTGTGCTATCAGTTGGAAAGCTACTTTGCAGAATACAATTGCATTGTCCACTACAGAGACTGAATATATGGTTATTACAGAAGCTTGAAAGGAAGTTATTTGGTTGAAAGGACTCTTCAGTGAGCTTAGCGAAGACTTACAGATTACTACAGTCTTTTGTGATAGTCAGAGTGTCATTTTCCTCGTGAAGGATCAGATGTTTCATGAAAGGACAAAGCACATTGATGTGAGGTATCATTTTATACGTGATGTTATTGCTCGTGGTGATATTATTGTCAGGAAGGTTAGTACTCATGATAATCCTGCTGATATGATGACTAAGTCACTTCCTATAGGCAAGTTTAAGCATTGCTTGGACTTGGTTGGTGCTAGATGCTGAGATTTGCCTGTGAGACTTTTGTAGAAGAGGTAGAGAATGTTCTTTTGAAGATTTGTGGAATTCGCGTCAAGGTGGAGATTGTTAGAGTTTGGTGACCCGAATTCAGTTTGATCCGACCCAAAAAGATCGCGGTGCGACATATATTGTGAAAACTAAATTATGGAAAAAAAAAATTGGGCTCAATGGTGGGCTCCAATCTCGGGGTGCACCCCCGCAGTACAGATCGTTTCCTATTTAATGGGCTTATTTTTAGGGGTTTGTGTTATTTTGAAGGCTTTAAGCCGCCGACTTTGTATTCCACAGTTCATAGTGATTTTTCCTCCTCTGCCCGTGGTTTTTTCCCTTCAAGGGTTTTCCACGTAAATCTTGTGTGTTCTCTATTGTTCTTGTTGTCGTTTTTTGTGTTAATCTCGCTTCACTAGTATCCTATTCATATTGACTTGTCAGGACTTTACTATTACCTAATATCTGATCTATCTTAATCTGTCAGAACTTACCACTATCAAAGTTTCTATTAGACTTTGGACTGTTAAGTGTTCGGTCATCATGACTCACATAAGCTTCTCCTCTATTAAGTATCCAAGCATAGTCTATTTGACTCTTTAATCTAGTAAACAAACGTATTTATCTATTATCAAATATTTGGTCAATTTTGACCTACTTAACATCTCATTCAATCAACTAATATATTAATCAAATATCAAAATTAAATTCAAGTCAATTTGAGCTTGTCAACTGAGCTAACATTGAGTCAATTCGAACTAGGTCAATTGGGCTTGATTAACCATTGATGAGAGGCCAAATGCACCAATAAAATTTATATATAATTATTAAATAAAATATATTCCATTTAAAGATCTTTTAATGATCAACGCTAATCACAAAATGAAAAGGATTCATTTTTTTCACAATGTAAAATGCTTCAACAATTATGATATAGTTTACTTATAATTAAATGTTATTTCATATCTCCTTTTCTTTTTGGATGATAATAATAAATTATTTTGTCTCTGTTAAATGGTAGAAAAAATTAATTCCTCTAAAAATTTAAATCAAATATTTAAATTATTTAAGTTGAGTCAATCCAATAGACGTGAATGACTTATTTTCAGTGTTAATTCCCTAAAAACTACAATCCCCTTTTAGGATGAACACATGGGAAGTAAAGGATTCTTCTAACCTACTTGGGAACTTAAGAAGGATGCTAAGAGAAGGGAATCTACACGTTCCCCGTAACCCAACAATGGCTCAGAAAGAGTCCATGCATTCCCTCCCTCTTCCCTCCGTCCCTATGCTAGTTTAGAAGGACTTCATGCAAATAGAAGACCAACGATGATAACCCTAGAGATTGAATCAAGGATGGACCGAGCGATAAGACATCCATATAGTTTCTTAAATATTCACGCTTTAATTTCTATTTACAATGCACCACAAAATATTTTTAATTTCTATTTATGATGTATTGTAAAATATGTTTCTTCGATGGAATGAAAAATCCAAGATGATTGGCTATTGGATTGTCTATTACTTATGCTTCCGTATTATCTTAATAGTATGTGAGAATTTTTTATAGAATCTGGATCATTTTTAAATTTTACCGATTGAAAAAATTAGATATCTGAATAAAAAAAAATATTGATCGAAAACTAATAGCCTAAAATATGATAACACTCATCACATAGGTTTCTCATAGCCCATTCTCTCTCAAACTTTCGTGATTCGATCCTTAATTACGATAAATTTTATAAATTTTTTTTTAAAAATGAAACGTGTAATCATGAATATTAGATTTTTGAATTATCATTTCCCGATTTAATTTAACTGTCGATAAATTTTTTTCCCGATTTAATTTAACTGTTGATAAATTTTTTTTATAAAATTAAGTCGATGAAAAATCTCATTAAGGGAGAGAGCCTCCCTCTCCCTCTCCATATCTTGGGCAGGATGCCACTTGTTTTGAGTTAGATTAGATAGCCTAGATCATCAAATAAGGATGGGCCAATCGACATTATTGTATAGGTATTCATGGTAAACAAGGCTACATTAGCCAACATTTCGTTATTAACCAACGTGTCAAACTTTCACTCCTCCAAATTTACTCGTCTCCAGCAGCTAACAGTATCAGCACACGCCACGCACCAGTTCAACGGATCCCATACATATCCCTTTGAAAGACCACCTTAAAGCGTCCCATCAAACTGCGCAGTTACGGTGGATTCCCAAACCAACGGCCGGATGTTAAACTCCTGCGCTTAGCAGCCGCAAGACCATACGTGTACGATAATGACACGGCGACACATGGAGACGTAAATTCGCAGCACACAAAAAATCGCGGACGGCAAGCACGCTTCTTTCGTCGAGAAAAAGCGACCTCGAATGCGATGACGTGGCCGTCTCAACTCAAGGACAGAAGTTGCTGATCCTCCGTCTTACAGAAACAGCATGCAGCAACGCAGCTTGTCTATGTTCGCCATGTGTCTCAGCACGCCTGTCTGACTCGGGATCTGTCCCGGATCAGAACAGACGATCCTCCGCACAGATAGCGGAGCGTTCCCTTAACGTGTGGTCTTCGTCCTCCTCGCTTGCTCGCGAGATATTTAGATATTTTAATGTTCGCTTGATTCATCGCAATCGTTCGACTTTGTGGTGGCAGCTTATGCCGCCTCCTCTCGCCATGGCTGCCGCCGCCCACCTCCACCTCCCGGGGCACCCCTTTGACCTTCTTAGCTCCAAGGACGTCGCTCGATGCGATTCGGGCGTCTTCAGGCCCCGTCCGCGCTTCTACCGGAACCCCGGCACCTACGACGGGGTCTCCTTCTTGCGAACAGGGCTGTGCCGCCGCCGAGGAGTTCCACTGTTTCCTTGCCATTCTTTTAGATCGGATAACCGAGGGGAGGAGACCTCCTCTTCGGAGTTGCCTTCTGAGGACCGTGACAGCAGGATGCTGGTGGTCGAGGATGAGAAGGGATCGCGAAAGTTAAAGCGTAAGGGTGCTCTCTACGCGCTCAAGTCGATGATCGTCAAGCTTTCAGAGTCAGATTCGAGACCTGTGGGACAATATAGGAAGTTCGTGGAGAAAGTGGAAGAGGTTTTCTTCTCAGTGAGTTCTTCTTTGATTCCCTTTCCCCCTCCTTTATTTTCTCTCAACTGACTTCAGAGCAAGCGAGAAGGCAGAAATAGGAAGAGCGATTCTTTTTTTAAGCATATTGTAGTCATCAGACATTCTTAAACCATGGTCTTCTTATTAGATTCGTTTCTATCTTCTTTTTCTTTTTCTGGTCATGATTGACTATGGATAATGTGTGTCAAAGTGGCAAGTTTTAGCATGAAAGGAATTGCTTTTCTTAGCCAGTAGAGTTACTTGCAGCTTTTAGCAATCCTAAAATTTATAATTACATGTAAAAAAAATCTTGTCTTATTGATATTTGAAGAAATAAAGTTGAAGCTGCATTATGGAGCTGAGATTTTACTGATACAGAATAAACCTTGGTGTCTTAAGTGTAAAAACAAACAAGATTCCTAGAGGGGAAGTATTCTTGTATGTTATATTTGCATCAATTTTTTTTTTCTTGTTTACATGTTTTCTTTAATGTAAAACGTGGTTTATTTTTTTCTTCTTTCAAATAATTACCAGTTACCATAGTTCGCTCACCACAACATCAGATTTATTTGTTCCAGCACTTTATAGTATAAATGTCTCATGTTTATACCCATTCTATTGCTACTTTTCTGATTCTTCTTTTCATGTCATTTTACAGTGCGCAACACAATTAGGAAGATATCTTGTTACCATGACGAGTACGGGAGTAATTCTTGCAATTGGATTTCAGTTATCAGGTTTCTAACACTTCTTGCTATATCTGAGATCCTCAACTTCGATAATTAGAGTTCTTTCAGGTTGAGAAGAACTAAATTTTTTTATCTATGATTCTTTTGATGAATTTCTGCCTATGTAGGTGGAGACAGTCAGATGAACACACTCATTTGGTATAGCTGGCTTGGTGGAATTATTATCGGAACAATGATAGGTGCAAACAAGGTTCTAGAAGAGCATTGCAAAGCTGGTCCAAGGAATGTTGTTATTACTGGAAGGTACCACTAATTTTGATAAAATATAATGATACGGCAATACGTCGATTCAGAAGATACACTATACTGATTGACTCATTGACAATTCCTCCGTACAAAGACAAAAATCTTAGTGCACATCATTCCATTGAATAGATAGCTGGTACATTCATTTAATGTGTGAGAACTTGATTATCTTGGATGTTGCTATATGCAGTACAAAAAACATAGATTTTCAATATAAAGACTGTATGGTGCTAATCTGGTTCCCCACAGTGTTAATGAATACTCTAGGAGCTATTACTTTAAAATATGATAATTTTCTTTTAGCTGATTAACTGAAGACGCTGTCTTTTGATTCCATCGGCACTATTTTACAGCACAAGAGGGCTAGGTAAGGCACTTGCTCGTGAGTTTCTTCTATCAGGAGATAGAGTTGTCATTGCTTCACGCAGGTTGTATTCATTGTCTTGACTTCTCTCTAGGCAAATAAGAGAGTTTTTCTTTCTTCTAGTCTCTACAGTCTATGCCAGTTTCCTTATTCTTCCAACTTGGTTTGTTGAAGACAGCTCTGAATCAGTACATCAGACTGTGGAAGAACTAAGGGAAAACCTAAAGGAGAGCTTAACAGTTTCTGAAAACAAAGCCAAAGCAAATTTATCACAAGCTATGGTTGTTGGTGTTGCTTGTGATGTTTGCAAGCCAGAGGATGTAAGAAAATTGGCAAACTTCGCTTTACATGAATTGGGTTCAGTGGACATTTGGGTAAGTATTTAAGTTTGCTACATTCTATAGCATTCAGTTTAGTATATACCTAAATTCCTTGACTTTCCACTTGTCGGTCCTCAATATCGGTTCTACTTTCTATCTGTGACAATTAATGAAAACACATCCCTGTTAGAAGTGCGCCAGCTAGGTCAACCGCCAATTCTCATCTTGGTTCCGTATCTATATCTAAACAAACAACAAACCATGAGCCCAAACTATTGTGGGTTAAATATACATGGATCCAATCTAGCCATGCATTATATATAATGCTAGTAGGGTCCAGTTTCCTATATCAAAATTTTGCTATTATGTTTTATGTTCAGAACATCTGATTGCCTTTTTGATGCTATGAACAGATTAATAATGCTGGCACAAATAAAGGTTTTAGACCACTTCTTCAGTTCACGGATGATGAGATTGAGCAGGTTGGGTAAAAAATTATCACCTTTTTTGCTTCTTGACAAAATTTACACCGCTATATATTTTTCATTTGTTTGTGATTGCAATGCCAAATAATTTTGTTAATCACTGAGAATCTTTTGGTAACACTAGGAATGAGTGAAATTTGTCATTGATGTAGCCATAGCAGCGCTTCTATTAGATTTGATGGCATGTGCACTACATCAAAATTGCTACTTTTCCTGTGTGCATACTTTGATTCCGAATTGTGATTCGGTTCAATCCACTTCAAAGAAGAAATCTTCTACAAGTTGCTGCATTTACATAAACCTTTAAAATTGCATCTTTAACACCTTTCTCAAAGTAATGATTCTATTAGGCAGTAAATATTGCCACTTGTGTATCATATGTAAGTGCCTTGGTTTCCCTAGTGTGCATTTTTTTGATATATGGATGAGGATGAAAATGAAAAAGGAAAAGGAAATGTTGATTGTTTCTTCTAAATTCAAAAGTTATGCTTATTCATTGTCAACATATTAAGCACTCTAATGTTTTCAAATCACTTCCTCTTTTGTCTTGATTATGGCTTTTGCATGATCTCAATTTATTTATGTTGAAATTTCTGATATTGTAGGACTTAGTCATTTCATGTTTTGATTTGCTAGATTGTCTCAACAAATTTGGTTGGTTCTTTGATCTGTACAAAAGAAGCAATTCATCTCATGGAATCCCAAAACAAAGGAGGGCACATATTTAACATGGATGGTGCAGGCTCTGGTGGATCAAGCACACCTTTGACAGCCGTGTAAGTTTTAATTTTTTTCTATTGCCCTGATATTTTATTTGTTTCTTTGAAAGGTATACATTAGTATTTATCATGTCATCTTTTCTTGTGGATATAACTTCACATGACTTGCATAAAACAAATTATATTTCTAGATAGATGGAGGGTCTGCGATTAGCATTCCTTACAAGAATACTTCTCTTGTCCATAACACATTTGACCATTAAAATAATCTTATATTCAATGGTAGGGAAGATTGCAAAGTATCAAACTAAATCTACGTTATTCCTGACAAGTTTTTGAAACTGTGGTATAACTCGCATATTGCTTATTGAATTGTCCAAATTTGTTGGTGAGAACATGTCCTTCTGGCTTGGCCTCAATATTGACATACATTTTATCGATCAATTAAGGTGTTCTGTGAAATTGGTATCTCATCCCCCCAAAAAAAATTTGAAAAGCTTGGTTTTGGGGGAGAATTTTGGTAATGCTAGTGCATTTTTCGTAATACTTGTATCAACTATTTTATTTATTTCACAGCTATGGATCAACTAAGTGTGGACTTAGACAACTTCAAGCGTCACTTCTTAAAGAATATAAACGTTCCAAGGTTGGCATGCACACAGCTTCTCCAGGAATGGTCCTTACAGATCTACTTCTAAGGTTGACATCAATGCAATAATGATTTTGTTGTTTTCTAGTTTATTACAATTTATTGGAGTCATACAAAGTGCAATGACGGAAATGAGCAATTTAAGAAGAAACTTTTGAATGTGGCAGCACAGAAAACCATGAACTGTCTTTTTCTGTAGTGAAATCATTGTTTCAAAAATGTTTTATTATTCTCAGTCAACTCGAGCTATTTTTCTCGTTTTAATGGCATGTTTTGAGAATGACTACCATTATATTATGTTGGCTGATTATATCTTTAAATTATGGTCTTATTCAAATATGTAGTGGTTCAACACTGAGAAACAAACAGATGTTCAACATAATATGTGAGCTTCCAGAAACAGTCGCCAGAACTCTAGTGCCAAGGATGCGGGTTGTCAAGGGAAGTGGAAAAGCAGTTAATTACTTGACACCGCCTCGTATCTTACTTGCCTTGGTCACTGCTTGGCTTCGTCGAGGCCGATGGTTTGATGAGCAGGTAACGTAACCCTCATTTCTTCATATATTTCCACCAGTGTTTGTTCCTGGTTCTGTTTTAGATCACTTACCCTCAAGTCTATGATTAAATTTCTTCCTTGGTTTTTTGAAATTTCAAACATGTTCGATTGTATATTACGAAAAATCGGGCGATGTCTGTTACATTTATGAATTTGGTTCCATCTTCAGGGAAGAGCATTATATGCGGCCGAGGCTGACAGGATTCGCAACTGGGCCGAGAGCCGGGCACGCTTTTCTTTTACCGATGCCATGGAGATGTACGCAGAGAACACCTGGGTCTCCGTTTTCTCCTTGTCCGTTGTCTGTGCCTTCATAATACTCTCCAGCTCTAGCAATGGATTCCCAGGCACATAACTCCAGTTCGCAACAAGATTTCTTCTAAGTGGAAGTTTTTTTTTTTTTTTTTTTTTTTTTAACTTCCTCAGTTCCTCGCCGATGGGAGGGCAGTCTAGAGGAATGATTCAATTAATGAGACCTTGCTTGTGAGAGTCAGCCATATGAATTACTAACCATGTAGTTTTACACGCAAGACTTTTGGGGCAGCAGCCGAGTGGACATTCAACGAACCAAGAGATTTGCCTGTAAATATTTTAAATTGGTAATGAATCTCACATGTTAAGAACAGCACTGTGAAGAATTTTGTGTCCACCTATTTCCAGAGGAAATAGCAATGAAAATGCATTATTTGTATGTTAGTTCCCCATTTAGTTTTACGGACCATGCTTCGTTTCTTTTTCATCCATCCTGATGCATGCATATTTTTTGAGGTGTGGATGATTAGGTTAGATGTTGCGGGTTTTGTTTTAACAATTTTAAATTTTATTCACCGTAATTTAAGTGTTTTTTAAGAAAAAAAATGATTCAGATAATGTTTGAAATTTTAGATTCCTGATAATGTTTCAAACTTTAGATTCGTGATTTATCGCTAGAGGATTTAATGGCACCCTGGTAATGGTATAATAAGAGAGCGAGACTGTCATCATCCAACATATTCATTATAAATCTATATTTATTATTTATGAAGGATTACTACTAACTTAATCTTATTACAAACTTATCTATCATTTATAGAACCTACATGAGTATTAGGGTGTCAAAGTGATTTATTTCAAAGGGTAAGTATGAAGATATGTGTTTGAGTGTCTTGACAATGGGACCTCTTATCAACATAGTGGAACTGTGCTTTTAAAAATCTCTTATGAGATTTCTAAATATAAGGCTGTTTCGACGGTGGAGTTAGTTACTATAAAAAATTTACCCGAACAATTTTGCCCCCCGGATTATGATGTAGCGGTAGGGCGACTAGTCACTATCCCAGACATCTACGGTTTGATCCCTAGCTACGGCGTATTTTGTAAAAAATTTTCCTCCAAATGGGGCCCGAACCCTGGGATGCTGGACTTCTAGACCGCCCACTACAAGCGCTTGTCGATTTACCCTAGTGATTAATGGATAACTTTCGTGGGATTGAGTCGGTCATCTTAGATTCGCCAACATTACATGTGCATTAGGGTGGTAGATAGATTTCGAGGCTAGTACAATGATTTTAATTTGACATAAATATAAAATTGTTGTCCCTGACCATATTACAGTGGAAGGGTATATTAAGTTATTACTAAGATATTCGTGTTTCGATCTTCAATTACGATTTATTCTAAATAGGACATACAATCACAGAATGCTAGACTTCTTATCGCTCCCACTAGTATTTTTCGATTTATCTGGACGGTCAATGGAAAACTTTAGTAGGGTCGAGCTTGCCGTTTCAGGTTGGATTATTATTTGATTCATTATACTTGTATGATTAGATTTTTTTAATAATAAATTAGACATTTGAAATTAGAACTTAACTATAATATATTATTAGTTTTTTTTATCGAATGGTAGATCTGAGAATGCTAATTGTTAGGATGTATTTATTTATTTTGGTAGTCGATGAGAAATTTTTTTAGAAAGTGATAAATCATTTCTAAAAGCAATCGTTTTGAAGAATTAAATGCCCGAATTATAAAAAAAAATCATTGAGAATGATTTAATTTATCTTTATTGTTTTGATATTTCACTAATGAGAGAATAACTTTTTTCCCTTATTTTTATTTTTAACTATATTTTTTTGATATTTCAGCAATATATATTTGTGCTTGATTAAATATTGAAGTAATTTTAGCTTAGATGATGAAATTTTAAATATTGAAGTAATTTAGCTTAGATGATTGATCCTGCCATATAGTTGGCACCATACGGGCAGCCAACGTGGCAAACGACCTAGCCAGCTTCAAGGTCCACGTCATTGTACGGGCAGCCAACTCGACAAACATCCTGGCCGGGCCCAGGGTCTTCGCCGGCCGGTCAGACTCAAGGCGGCCGGTTAGAATAAATATAGCGGTTCATCCGGCCGGTCAAACCCGGCCGACCACATTAAGGCTTACACGCCTCGTCTATCCGGGTATTTCCGCCCGGCCACATTAAGGCTTACCCGCCTCGTTCATCCGAGTGCATCCGCCCGGCAGTCCTTTATGCCCATGCTTGATATCCATCCGGGCGTGCCGTCCCGGGTGTCCACTCGGGCACTCTCTCGGAATCACCCTGGGATAAGGACAAAATACACCTGCACCAGCTGCAGGTAACAGGTTGTCACCACTCGTACGAACTGACACTCTCTGACAGGCGCCGCCTGTCAGAGACTTACAGAAACCTGTCTTTGTCCTCACATAAGACAAATAGTATACGACAAAGAAGGTTGGTTACAATCGACATAACCATACCATATCTTCTGACCCTGTCAGAGAATCCTGACACAGGCCATACTCAAATCGACATAACCATACCATATCTTCTGACCCTGTCAGAGAATCCTGACACAGGCCATACTTGGTCCTTTTCCCCGGCTATATAAGCCACTCCCCTCCTCATTATCAGGTACGCGCGCTCACGAAGCTCCTCACCTACATTGCTCTATTATTTTTCCTGTTCATCGGAGTACTGACTTGACCGTCGGAGTGCCTTGCCGGGACGTCTCCCGGCTAGGTTGCTAACGGTCATCTTCCTCAGCAGGTCCACCTCCAGCCGTGCACCAGGCGACATCCGCTTCCGTTCCGTCGGAGGACACCCCCTACGGCGCTGTCATTCTGCGCGAGGACATCCCGTCGGCATCCACGTCACCCATCGCTACACCGTCATCCGGTTGCGGCTCCACTACGCTCGGCGACAGGATCAATGATGAACTTTAAAAAATCAGAAAATATGAAGAAAAAATTACAAACTATAAAAAGAATAAACATGAATCGAATGGAACAAAAGCTGATAAAAGATGCGAAACTGAACTGAAATTCAGAACAGGGAAAAAAGGGCTGATACGCAGCTGATACACCAGAATTTGGATAGGAAATCAACTGAAATTAAGAGTAATGGTCCACTAAACAAGTTTCCTAACTATTATACTTGCAGAAAATAAACCTAACTTAAGCAAAACAACCAAGAACCGAAATTACAGCTAATGAAACAGAAAATTCAGTAACGAGACATTTCAGAAATGAAACTACAGCTACGAAACATGAATTTAAACCAATTAAACTACTCCTCAATCTTCCCTAAGCTCAAATGCTTCTTGGTCGTCAAGCAAGAGTGAGCCTCGAACCCGCAAGCTCAGCAAACAATTGAGAAACAGCTCAACAATTCAAATCTAGCTCACACTCTGAACCAATCTGAATTTCGAATCGCTTTCCTCA
>JAGFNQ010006989.1:40454-125709 GCA_024364735.1 Boesenbergia rotunda
ATCTGGCATTGTCCAAGTGCGCGGATGGTGTGGGGATGATGCCGAACACTCCAGGGAACCCCTCTGAATCGCTCGGGTGGATGAAGGATGGAGCAAAACCGAGATTGAAGCAATAAAATTCAGAGCTGCGGAAACCTCACAACAACTCTGTTTTGGCCAATTCGGAGCTAGAATTTCACCGAGAGCCTTCCCAACAGCCTAGCAATTGATCTAGTAGAAGGATTGAAGGGTCGCGCCCCTTTGGATGAAGAAATCTAGCTAAAAACATGGAGAAGAAACGAAGAAGACGACTGCTTGCGGCGGAGACGCGACAGGGAGGAGCTGCTGCGATTTCTGATTAAATAGAAACAAATGGACGGCTCAGATTAGTCGAAGGAGATCCAACGGTAGATCTTGGTCTGATTGGAGCCAAACTTTTATGATGATGATCTGGGGTCAGGATCTGCCTTGTGGTAGCTCGGATCCTCCAGATATGCAACGGATGGTCCAGATCAACTCTATCTGTGAATGGACGCTCTAGAGCCCTCCTTGCTTGATCCAACGGCTGATCTTGCTCTGATGGGGATGAAACCTTCAGATCTTGATCATAGAGCTTGATCAACCCTAACCCTAGCTCGGATTGCTTCAGATCGTCCCGGATGGCTCAGATCTAACCGCTCTTGAATCGGACGGCCCGGATTAATCGTAGGCTTGATAATTTGATCCGGTTCACATCCGACTCAGGTTTGGCCCAGTATGCCCTAGGTCCAGGATCCTTTCATGCCTACAAAAATATATCAGAAAATTTAGTGGCCAATTAATCCATTTTAATGTAATTTTGCAATTAAGTCCAAAATAAAATAAAGTTCCAAAACCTAGGGTAAAATCAGAATTAAGCAATAAAAATATGGGTCAAACATGGATTTTAGCAATGAAAATAATCAATAAAATGGTGCTTATCACACGTTCAAGTGTCCGTGCCTCTATTCGTATCCACACGAACACGATATCTCTACTTCGGAGAAGAACTACCTTAGTTGTGCTAGCAACTTGAGGTAGCTCACAAAACACCAAGAACCCAAGATGTGGGTTTCGGCCAAGATGGAGAAGAGAAGGAAGAGGGGAAAGAAAATGAGAAGTTGTCATCCAAATGGATGACAAGGGACAAACTCTTTTATACTCATATCAAGAGGATTTTTTGCCTTTTAAACTTCCCTTCATTAAACATTTTAATGTAACTCTCTAACTTTTCATGTAACTCTCTAATGGTGAGAAACTCTCCATCTTCCTCTCTTATTAATTCATTAAATATTTTAATGAATTAATATTTCATCCAAATGTGGTTGAGTCTAATCTAAATGAGTTTAACTCAAATTAGATCTCAATCCATAATCCAATTGGATTCACTTGAGTCTAACTCAATTAATCCAATTCCGATTAAATCTTAGCCAAACCAAGATAAATTAATCTCCGAAGCATCGTGTCCTTAGTGTGTGACCCAATAGGTTCTCGTAACGTTGGCAATGTGTCTAAACCAATTTAGACACAAAAGTAATGAGCGGCATCTAGCAATGCATCAATGCTACCCAAGTAACAAGAAAGTCGAGATCTGACTTAACCTCCGTGACTATGGCAATGTATGACCTTGTCCTTCTATCCTCGATATCTAGATTGACCAATGAGGCATAGATCGTGTCATCCTCGATCAATCTTTGTGATCCTTGATCCCCGAGTAGACTCACTCAAACAATTGAGCTCAATATCTCATATTGACTCAATTGAGCATGGCCATGCGTTTTAGCAGTCCTACTCGATCAAGGGGCCCACAGATATCACTCTCGTCATATGGGAGGGATAGATACCATCTATATCACTCACATCCCTCCGCAAAATTTATTACATACCCAGTGATCGCCTTTATAGTCCACCCTGTTACGGGTGACGTTTGACGATACCAAAGTACATAACTCCTTATGTAGGGAACCGTAGTGACTTCAGGTCTAAGGACTATTCATACCAATAGTCACATGAGAATGTTTATGACACTCATATGACAATCTATGAAACTTTCTCATGGCGGGTCATTCAATACACATTCTCCAATGTATACCCATGTGTCAACTTGATATCACATATCCATGACTTGTGAGCTCAAGTCATCAGTTGACCTACATGCTAGTCTCCATGTATTAATATTGTCCTTGAATATTAATACTTGACTAGGAATGGTTTAGAGTAGTGTTCTCTACATCATCTCATTATCGATTCAACCAATCGATATAATGTAGATAAGAACCTACTACCCAACGGCATTATTATACTTAGTTATTTGGCACAAATACAAAGTAAGTATAATAACCAAACATGCCTTTATTAATAATAGAATATGATACAAAATATCCCTAGTCAATCATCATATAATTGGCTCTAGGGTTCCTACTAACAATCTCCTACTAGCACTAGTGCCAATCACTGTAGTATCTAATACCGAGTGACCTGGTATGACCATCATGCTTCTTTTGTGCCAAAGCCTTGGTCAAAGGATCTGCGATGTTAGAATCAGTGTGTACTCTGCATATTCTCACATCTCCCCTATCGATGATCTCTCGAATGAGATGGAAGCGCCGTAGTATGTGTTTGGTCCGCTGATGGGAGCGAGGTTCCTTAGCCTGCACAATAGCCCTATTGTTGTCACAATAGAGGTCTATCGGGTCTGCTATGCTAGGAACCACACCAAGCTCTATAATGAACTTCCGGATCCAAACAGCCTCTTTTGCCGCCTCTGACGCGGCAATATACTCGGCCTCTATTGTAGAATTTGTGACTGTGTCCTGCTTCAAACTCTTCCAGCTCACAGTGCCACCATTCAGGCAAAATACATACCCTGACTGCGATCTATAGTCATCCCTGTCTGTTTGAAAGCTTACGTCACTGTAACCCTTTACAGCTAGCTCCTCATCGCCTCCAAATATCAAGAAATATTTTTTCGTCCTTCGTAAGTACTTAAGAATATTCTAGACAGCTGTCCAGTGACATTCACTTGAATCTGACTGGTACCTGCTCGTCATGCTCAAAGCATACGAAACATCTGGACGAGTACATAGCATGACGTACATGATAGACCCTATAGCGGATGCATAAGGGATCTGATCCATACGGTCTCTCTCCTCCTTAGAAGAGGGACATTGAGTCTTCGAAAGACTTACACCATGTGACATTGGCAGAAATCCCCTTTTGGAATTTTGCATGGCAAAACAATTAAGCACCTTGTCAACATATGTACTCTGACTTAAGCCAAGCAATCTCTTAGATCTATCTCTATAGATCTTAATGCCTAGGATGTAGGCTGCTTCACCTAAGTTTTTCATTGAGAAACAATTCCCGAGCCACGTCTTCACAGACTGTAGTGAAGGGATATAATTCCTAATGAGGAGTATGTCATCTACATACAAGATCAGGAAGATAACTGTGCTCCCACTAACCCTCTTGTAGACACAGGGTTCATCTTCATTCTTGATGAAACCAAACGCTTTGATTGCATCATCGAATCGTAGATTCCAGCTTCGAGAAGCTTGCTTTAGCCCGTAAATGGACCTTTGCAACTTGCATACCTTTCCAGCATGCTCTGGATCTACAAAACCCTCAGGTTGTGTCATGTACACATCCTCGAGTAGATTCCCATTTAGGAATGCGGTTTTGACATCCATCTGCCAGATCTCGTAATCATGGTAAGCTGCAATAGCAAGCAGGATCTGAATAGACTTAAGCATCGCAACTGGGGAAAAGGTTTCATCATAGTCGATACCATGAATCTGCTTGAAACTTTTAGCTACCAATCGCCCTTTGTAGGTATGCATGAGTCCATCCATGTCAGTCTTTCTTCTAAAGACCCACTTACACCCAATGGGTTTAATCCCCTCAGGTGGATCAACCAAGGTCCATACCTGGTTAGTGTACATGGATTCCATTTCGGACCTCATGGCTTCTAGCCATTTCTCAGAATCTGGGCTCATCACAGCTTCTTGATAGGATGTAGGCTCATTCAACTCAATGAGCGTCACGTCATCATGGTCAGACAAGAGAAAAGAGTATCTCTCAGGCTGACGACGTATCCTATCAGATCTGCGAGGCGGTTGGTCTACTTGAACAGCCTGTTGTTCCACAACTTCTTGTGTAACAACCTCATGATCCACAACATCTTGTGGTGCCTGTTCAATGTCCATTAAGGCCTCAGTACTATCTGCATCTTGAACTTCTTCAAGATGGATTTTACTCCCACTAGTCCTTCTAGAAATAAACTCCTTTTCTAGAAAAATACCATTTCTAGCGACAAACACTTTGCCTTGTATGGGATTGTAAAAATAATATCCCTTTGTTTCCTTGGGATATCCTACAAAGTAGCACTTATCAGATTTGGGTCCTAGTTTATCTGAGACTTGACATCGAACGTAAGCCTCACAACCCGAAATCCTCATAAAAGACATCGTGGGACTCTTCCCAGTCCATATCGTATATAGTGTCTTTATAACAGCCTTTGATGGAGCTCGGTTAAGTGTGAAAAGAGCTGTCTCTAGAGCGAAACCCCAGAAGGAAGTAGGAAGATCCGTCTGACTCATCATCGATCGTACCATATCTAATAAAGTACGATTTCTCCGCTCGGACACACCATTCCAGTGTGGTGTTCCAAGTGGAGTAAGTTGGGATATGATCCCACACTCTGCTAGATGGTCACGAAACTCTTGGCTAAGGTATTCACCACCTCGATCTGATCGAAGCATCTTAATACTTTTGCCAAGTTGGTTTTGTACTTCACTCTTGAATTCTATGAACTTTTCAAAGGATTCTGACTTGTGTTTCATGAGATACACATAGCCATACCTACTGATATCATCAGTGAAAGTGATGAAGTACTGATAGCCTCCTCTGGCTGCGACATTGAAAGGGCCACATACATCAGTATGTATGAGTCCTAACAACTCTGTCGCTCTTTCGCCGTGTCCACTAAATGGAGTCTTGGTCATCTTGCCTAAAAGACAAGATTCACATGTCTCATATGATTCAAAATCAAATGAGTCCAGTAATCCATCCTTATGGAGTTGGGATATGCGACTCTCATTTATATGTCCTAAGCGACAATGCCAGAGATATGCTTGGTTCAAATCATTTGGTTTGAACCGTTTGGTATTTATGTTATAGATTGGGTTATCTAGATCTAGAAGATAGAGTCTATTTATCAATGGTGCATTATAATAGAACATATCATTTAGTATTATAGAACAACATTTGTTCTTTATGGTAAATGAAAACCCTTTCTTGTCCAAACAAGATACTGAAATAATGTTCTTAGTTAATGCAGGTACATAAAAGCACTCTTCTAGTTCTAGGATAAGCCCAGTGGGCAAAGACAAGAAATATGTTCCTACAGCAATAGCAGCAACTCTTGCTCCGTTGCCTACTCGTAGGTCCACTTCTCCCTTGGTCAATGATCTAGCTCTTTAAAGGCCCTGCACATTAGTACAAATGTGAGAAGCACATCCGGTATCTAATACCCAAGAAGAAGAGATAGATAGATTGACTTCTATAACAAAAATACCTGAGGCAGAAGTCTCACTTTTTTTCTTCTTTGCTTCCTCCAGGTAGAGTTTACAATTCCTCTTCCAATGTCCGGTCTCACCACAATGGAAGCAGGTCCCTTCCTTAGGCACTTTGCCTTTGGTTTTGGATGTAGTAGAATTGGCCTTGCCTTTGGCTTGGGTCTTACCCTTTCCTTTAGGCTTCCATTTTCCTTTGCCTTTGTTAACCATCAGTACATTACTGGTCTTGGCTTTCTTGAGATTGGGCTCAGCAGTTCTCAACATGTTGAGCATCTCAGGTAAAGGCTTATCAATTTCATTCATGTTGTAGTTCATGACAAATTGATTATAACCCTCCGGCAACGATTGCAGGATAAGGTCTGTTGCCAATTCTTGGCCCAGTGGGAATCCTAGTCTTTCAAGGTTCTTCACATACCCAATTATCTTGAGTACGTGAGTTCCTACAGGAGTTCCCTCTTGCATCTTGCATGCAAATAGGGCTTTAGACACCTCAAAGCACTCGTGCCTAGCTTGCCCTTGATATAGTTGTTTTAGATGCTCAACCATATCATGTGCATTCATGTTCTCGTGTTGCTTCTGAAGCTCAGAGTTCATGGTGGCAAGCATTAGGCATGATACATCCAATGCATCATCCTGATGCTTCTTGTAAGCATCTTTTTCAGCACGGGTGACGGTAGCGACGGGTGCTTCTGGAAGGGGTTGCTCTACAACGTACAGTTTACGTTCTTGTTTGAGGACTATCCTCAAGTTCCTGTACCAGTCCAAAAAATTAGCTCCGTTGAGTTTGTCCTTCTCAAGGACAGATCGCAGAGAGAGTGTGTTCGACGTATTAGATGACATGGTGATCTACAACAACACAACATGCAAAAATAAGTATCATATCTAGATCATTTAATTAGGCCTTTAATTAAATGATGCTCCCACTAAATTGTAGAGCTTTTGTAGGGGCTAGTCATGGATGTAGGCAAACTTACTTTGCTCACACTACTAGCTCCAAACCAAACAACGACTACATTTATGTGGGATAAGATCCAAATTATACTTCATCTTGAGTTAGCTTTGGCTAATCGCCCAAGACTCGGTACAATTAGGTAGGTAAAATTTTACCAATTACATCGTATGCAACTCTTGAAAAAGGGTTAAGATTCACATTACACATCATCTTGAGTTAGCTTTGGCTAATCGCCCAAGACTTAGTATAATTTTTCTTCTTACCCAATTTTCCCAACTTTTGGGATATGCCTCTATGTTTCTCAATCCAATTGAGGTGACTTAGTTAAGTCTCACCCAAAGTTCGATAGCGGGACATCACAATTGTCCACTCGCACTCTACCAAGATAAAATGTGTTGCTTTGCTTTGGTAAATCCAACAACAAATGATCGAGGTAGTTTATGAGTACCGAACCTTGGTAGGCATATTGAGTTGACTTAATTAAGATTAACATCTAAGCATGCATCACATACACACACATAGCATATATCAATATATAAGCAAGGAAATGTGGCATGGTTATGGCCAGTATACTACGATCTTCTCAAGCCAATGAGAAGATTGATGGTCAACCTAAGGATAACTTCTTCTCCAAGAGCATCCTCCGGACATCATGTGTGGTTGGCATCTTCCTTGTAACTTCATTCTTCAATGGACACTCCATTCCTCTTTTGTACATTACAATGTTGGAAAACTCGAGTTACATTCGAGTCTAAATCTAATTTTACAATTAGGAAGAATAGATACAAGGCACGACACGCAGGCCGTATTATGAATTACAACATGCACACACACACATACATCCAATCACATTGGGGTTAAGGCCATAACCATTCACCATGTCATCATTTATACACAATAGATTTAGGACATTGATTTTATTATGAGTGCAATATAAAAATCTCTCAAGAGTAGAAACTCCGTTGGTGCATTCTTGTGACAAAATTGCACAATCTGTTCACAACAGATTGACACAACTTCATCAATATTAACACCAAAGGTTATAATATTTTGTCAAGAGCGATCAGACTATAGCACGCTATCATATGAATGATGATGTTATAGCCTTTTAGTTTGATCAACACAAACTTTTGCGTAACGACAAAATATTCACACTATTATATGCAACCCATAAAAAAAAATTGTCCTACTTCTATATCACATATAAAAGTGCATAAAACTTCATACGATCTTTCGCAAGTGGCTCTGATACCACTGTTGGGATCTTCAGGTGACATAAACACAAAAACGCAGCGGAAACAAGATCCCTCGAGCGATCCATGCGAAAGAAAAACTCGTACAAAATCATCTATCTAATAGATCTATCTAAAGTGTATACCTTTGGAGCGTGCCCTTACGTTTATCCCGCTCGTCCAAGCGCCGCCGGATCTCTTGCACGTTCAAGTGTCCGTGCGTCTATTCGTATCCACACGAACACGATATCTCTACTTCGGAGAAGAACTACCTTAGTTGTGCTAGCAACTTGAGGTAGTTCACAAAACACCAAGAACCCAAGATGTGGGTTTCGGCCAAGATGGAGAAGAGAAGGAAGAGGGGAAAGAAAATGAGAAGTTGTCATCCAAATGACAAGGGACAAACTCTTTTATACTCATATCAAGAGGAGTTTTTGCCTTTTAAACTTCCCTTCATTAAACATTTTAATGTAACTCTCTAACTTTTCATGTAACTCTCTAATGGTGAGAAACTCTCCATCTTCCTCTCTTATTAATTCATTAAACATTTTAATGAATTAATATTTCATCCAAATGTGGTTGAGTCTAATCTAAATGAGTTTAACTCAAATTAGATCTCAATCCATAATCCAATTGGATTCACTTGAGTCTAACTCAATTAATCCAATTCCGATTAAATCTTAGCCAAACCAAGATAAATTAATCTCCGAAGCATCGTGTCCTTAGTGTGTGACCCAATAGGCTCTCGTAACGTTGGCAATGTGTCTAAACTAATTTAGACACAAAAGCAATGAGCGGCATCTAGCAATGCATCAATGCTACCCAAGTAACAAGAAAGTCGAGATCAGACTTAACCTCCGTGACTATGGCAATGTATGATCTTGTCCTTCTATCCTCGATATCTAGATTGACCAATGAGGCATAGACCGTGTCATCCTCGATCAATCTTTGTGTGTCTTGATCCCCGGGTAGACTCACTCAAACAATTGAGCTCAATATCTCATATTGACTCAATTGAGCATGGCCATGCGTTTTAGCAGTCCTACTCGATCAAGGGGCCCACAGATATCACTCTCGTCAAATGGGAGGGATAGATCCCATCTACATCACTCACATCCCTTTGGAAAATTTATTACATACCCAGTGATCGCCTTTATAGTCCACCCTGTTACGGGTGACGTTTGACGATACCAAAGTACATAACTCCTTATGTAGGGAACCGTAGTGACTTCAGGTCTAAGGACTATTCATACCAATAGTCACATGAGAATGTTTATGACACTCATATGACAATCTATGAAACTTTCTCATGGCGGGTCATTCAGTACACATTCTCCAATGTATACCCATGTGTCAACTTGATATCACATATCCATGACTTGTGAGCTCAAGTCATCAGTTGACCTACATGCTAGTCTCCATGTATTAATATTGTCCTTGAATATTAATACTTGAATAGGAATGGTTTAGAGTAGTGTTCTCTACATCATCTCACTATCGATTCAACCAATCAATATAATGTAGATAAGAACCTACTATCCAAGGACATTATTATACTTAGTTATTTGGCACAAATACAAAGTAAGTATAATAACCAAACATGCCTTTATTAATAATAGAATATGATATAAAATGTCCCTAGTCAATCATCAAATAATTGGCTCTAGGGTTCCTACTAACAGGAACTTGTGCCGGTTCGACCTAGGGTTTCGTGCAAATCCGAAGTCCGAACCAAGTCCTTAAGGCTAACATTATATGTATCTATGATTTGTGTCTGTGTATCTTGCAAGTATCAAGAACCGGAGACAAAGCAGGTAAACCAGGCAAAAAACTGTTCATGCAGGCATTAAGCAGGGCGCCCCCATCATTGGGGGCGCCCCCAACAGTGGGGGCGCCCCCAGACAAAGGCAAAAACTTGGTTTTTGTGAAGCAGGTAGAACAGGTGTCAAGCGGGGCGCCCGGAGCGTCCGGGGCGCCCAGGTTCAAAGATGTTTTGGCGGTTTTCAGTCCGGAACACAGATAAACCTTCATGGGGGCGTCCAGAGCGTCTGGAGCGCCCTGGTCAAAGGTTTTATCAGCTGCGGCGTGATCGGCGCAGGGATAAAGTTTGACCGGGTTTATCGGGGCGCCCCCAGCGTCCAGGGCGCCCCCAGGAGGCCTATATAAGGGGCTTCGACCCCTCTGCTTCAAACATGACTTCCAAGAACCATTCCAAGCATTCTGACCGACGACAACGCGCTAGAAATGAGGCTCTACGACCGGGAGGCTCCAGGAGGAAGTGCGCGGCACTTCGGAGATCTAGATCGGCCAAGCTTCAAACTTGTTCTATTCGGTTTGCTTTAATTATACTGCAATTAGTTTTCCATATCTTTTGATTGAAAACTTGCACGGTAAGTCGGGTTTCTCCGCCTCCGGAAAGTCCGGGAAGGAGACCAATAGTGGACGGGCATTCCCGTGCATAGGCCTTGGATGTACTAACCCTGGGGGTCGAGATCCAAGTAAAAATCCGCTGTGTCACTGTCTTGCTTTGTTTTTTCGTTCTAAATTATTTTCCGCTGCGCTACTAATATTCTAAGTCCAGAACGAAAGTTTTACGAAGAATTCTGAAAGATTTTTCATGATCGATATTCACCCCCCCCTCTATCGACGGCACCGGTCCTACAATTGGTATCAGAGCCGAGCCGCTCTTCACCGGACTAACCGCCGACGGAGCAAAGACGCCAGGAGTTGAGGGGGAGCCCAGGAGTGAATCAGGTATATTTTATTTTAAAATGTCCATTTGTAAATTCCATATTATTTGTTTCACGTGCAGGGTGAGAGGGCACTATAAAAATCAGTGCTCTACTCGTAAGATTCGGTCTACATCACCGGTGGCGAAGGAGGCACCAGCGCCAGGAAATCGGAGGGACAAAAGTCACGTATAATGTTTCAAATGCAAGAAATACGGACATTACAAAAACAAGTGTCCGGCGAAGGTACACAAGATTTATGTTCCAAAAATTTTACAAGTTCCTGCACTGCCATGTGATAAAGTAGTTAATTTTTTTGATAAAGTAGATTTACTGCATAGTAAAATTAACCTTTTGCATGTTAAATTACAAAACGTGAATATGACCAAAATATTAGAAATTAATTGTTTAATTCAGAATATCAATTCAGAAATTGATAAAATTAATTCTGATAATTTTTCTGATAAAATTAATTCTGATAATTTTTCTGATAAAATTAATTCTGATAATTTATCTGATAAAATTAATTCTGGTAATTTTTTTGATAAAATTAATTCTGATAATTTTTCTGATAAAATTAGTTCTGATAATTTTAATTCAGACAAAATTAATCCTAAGGATAATTCGGAATTCAAATTTGAAAATCCTAAGGATAATTTCGAATTCAAATTTGAATATCTTAAGGATAAATCGGAAATTAATCCTGAAAATCTCAAGATTAACTCAGAAATTAATTCTGAAAATCTTAAAGATAATCTAGAGATTAATGTTGAAAATATTGAAAATATATCTGAGGATAATTTTGAAGATAAAATTCTCCTAGAAAATAATTTAATTATAGATAATATTAATGATTATTACAAAACCTTAATTAGTGGCCCAAATTACTCCACCTACTGTAAGGATATTGAAAGACCTAATCTTGAGGAGGATATAAAACTATTTAAGATAAAGGCCATAGTTAATAAAAATTACAAAAATTCAAATAAATCAAAATTATTAGAAAAACTTGAAAAGAAAGATAAAAATGAAGAAGAAATTTTTGAAATAATGAAAATGATGAATTTAAACCCATAATTAGTAATTAATTAAATCCTAACTAAATTCGAATTAAATCTTAATTTAATCCTAATTAAATTAGAATTAAATCTTAATTAAATCTAAATTAAATTTAAATTAAATTAAATTCAAATTAAATTAAATTAAATTCAAATTGAATTAAATTCAAATTAAATTAAATTAAATTCAAATTAAATTAAATTAAATTCAAATTAAATTAAATTCAAATTAAATTAAATTAAAATTAAATTAAATTAAAATTAAATTAAATTAAATTCAAATTAAATTAAATTAAATTAAATTAAAATTAAATTAAATTCAAATTAAATTAAATTCAAATTAAATTAAATTTAATTATATTCAAATTAAATTAAATTAAATTAAATTAAATTAAATTAAATTAAAATTAAATTAAATTCAAATTCAAATTAAATTAAATTCAAATTAAAATAAATTAAATTCAAATTCAATTTAAATTAAATTCAATTTAAATTAAAGTAAATTAAATTAAATTAAATTAAATTCAAATTAAATTAAAATTAACTTAAATTCAAATTAAATTAAAATTAAATTAAATTAAATTCAAATTAAATTAAATTCAAATTCGAAATTAATTCAAATTAAATCAACTCAAACTTAATTCAATCCAAATTAATTGAAAATTAAAATCATTAATTCTCAATTGATTAATTAATTGAGTCAACTTCAATCAATTCTTAATCAATCTGAATTCAACTAAAATCTTAAATAACTTAAACTCAAACTAAAATAAAATTTTACCAAAACTATAACAATTAAAATTAATTAAATATGTCAAAATGGGTTAGCATATTCGCGGGTTCACTCGACATGTATCAAATCGGGAATTTGATACATTTTTAGAAACTTAAATAAAATGGTTTGAATTGTTTGACTCATGCATAATTGCCATGCTATGCATTTGCTACTTACTTTTAATATCTGACATGTCATTCATATTTAAATTTTATGCATATATTAGAACGGCTATAGAAAAAAGAATAATTGAAACTTGATCAACCTAGTATTGGGTGGAGGTGAGATGATAGTACGTTAGGGAAGCCAATTCTAATAAGGTTAAGTATACTCTACTTGGTCTCTTTAGACTGGTGAAACTAGCCGAAGCTACCGATCCAAGACCCAAACTAGTTAGACTAGAATTTTTCAAAAAGTAATTTTGAAAATGAAATTTCATTAAAAGACTTTGTCAAGGAAAGGGTTGATGATCCAATAAGGCTACGGCTAAAGAAGGCCTAGTGCCTCGCCAAGACCTGGAAGCCAATTTTTGAAATTCAAATTCAAGTTACTTCTTGTCAAATTCAAATCTAACACAAGCTTCAATTAAAATCTTAGAGTTAATAATAAATTAAGAAAAATGATTCAAGCATCTTACAATACACCTATAAGGCAACTATGCTTGTTGTATTGATACATCTAAAATGGGTGAGATGTTAAGGACTAATAAATTGAAAAAATATTTTTCAAAATTGTTCTTCAAAATCATTAGAATATTTTTCTAAAAATATATTTTCAAAATAGTGTTTCAACATAATAATATTTGTATGGAATTCATGCTTGTCTGATTGAATATACATATTATACGTTTTTCAAAAATTATATCTTTTTAAAAATTGTTTGACTCACGCAATTAGACACAAGCCTCTTAGGACAACACTAAAGTTCCTTAAGGCACTTAGATAAAGTCAAACGGTATCGGATACAGGGGGAGTGATTTTTATTTTTTTGGCTTTCGAAAACTACACTGTAAAAATTACTATTTGAAAATACTTTTCGAAAACTGAGCTTTAAATCGTTATCATTTGTGTTTTTCGAAAAAAGTTTATGTTGTAAAATTTATCTATCTTGTTTGATTTTGATAAACCCTAAAGACACAGAGGAAAGTCCACTTCATAATCTACAAGGACTCCTAGGATGTGTCAACTTTAGAGGGAGTATAAATCAAACTTCTGAAATAATCTTATTTAATTAATTGTTTTGAAATTATTAGATAATTTCTTTAATTTGAATCAAACCTTAAGACTTAGAGGAAGAGTACTTGTAGTCAACAAGCTTCCCAGGACTGGGTCAAGTTTAGGGGGAGATCAAATTAAAAGAATTATTGAATATCTCAAATATTTTCATGCGCTGTATTTTCAAATCTTGCTAGAAACATAAGTAGTTTTTCAAAATACTATTAGTCTATTGTTTTCGTGTGACCTATGAAATTATCTTTGAAACAATATTTACTTGAGTTTGAAGAAATTCTAGGACACTTAGGAAATGTCCTTGTAGTCAACAAGGTTTCCCAGGATAGTGTCAGACTGGAAGGTAAACCAAATCAAGTAATATATTGAGTCTTCAAAAGTTCACACATTTTTCAAAATGCACCAGCATATATTTTCAAAAGTACTATCATTTTTTTTAAAATTTCTATTAATATTTACTTGACTTTGAAAAATTTCCAGGATACTTAGGGAAATGTCCTTGTAGTCAACAAGGTTTCCCAGGATTGTGTCAGACTGGAAAAGAAACTTAGTCAAGTAAAATATTATGTTTCAAAAATCACTTATTTTCAAAAACAGTTAGTACTTGCAAAATAGGCATAACATTTATATTTTCCAAAATAACATTTTTTTTTCAAAAGTTATGCATTTTCCAAAAAGTACTTTATATTTTTCAAAAAAAAAATTTACAAATTCTTTCAAAAGTACTTGCATGTTGTTAAAGATCATTTTCAAAGTACTTGTATTCTTCAAAGCGAATAACATCTTTTTCAAAATTATGCACCTTTTTTTTTCAAAAATACAATATATCATTCAAAATACAGTGCTTTCAAAATTTCTGCACCAAGTATTGTAGCGGCCCTGCCTCTATGGTCCCCGCAGGCAACCCTCTAGGCCGGCGACCCTACGGTCTTCCCACCCCTGGCAGTGGGTTTTTGCCTTCCCCAGGATTCAAACACTAGACCTCCAGGCTAAGTACTAAAGTTCCTGAATCCTGGTACCAAGTGAGCTGCATAATGTAAAATACGGCGATTCGAAAATCCGGACCAGAAAATTTTTCGGAATTTTATTGGATAGCTTCTGGGGTTTCTAGGCCTACTGTCTAAATTTTGTGGGTTTAATTGGACTAAACCCGTAACTTTTAAGGAGTGGAGTGAAAGAAAACTCAAACTGAGGGTCTAGGTTGGATTGGTGGAAGTTTGGAAGGGTTTTATTGATAAAAGTCAAAACTAGGGGTGAAGTTTTAGTAACTTAAAGGTCAGGGGTTAAGTTGCAAAAACGCCACTTACAAACCCTATTTCCTCTCCTCCACCTCTTCGCACACCCGCAGCCAACTCGAGCCGCCGACCCGATTCCCTTTCTTCTCGCGTGACCTAGCCACAGCCGCAGCGCCGATTCCTCCGTTTTCTTCTCCTCTTTGCTCGACCGCAGCCCTGAGAGCCGGTTCCTCCCCTCTCTGCCCGACGCTGCAGCCCTCCTCACGCGACCGCGCCGAGGACGACCTCCGCCGCTGAAAGTCTTCATTGCCGATGACCCGCGCAACAACCGCCGCTGCACAATCGACCACTTTTCTCCCTCTCTCGCGGATCGTCGGATCTGAGTAGAGAGTTGTTGCCGACGCACCATCTCAGGTAAGAATCGAATTGATTTGTGATCACTTTGGTCTGCAATCTTGCTGGGGTAGAATCTATTTTTTGCAGATTAAGTTGTAGCTCTGTTTCTGAATCTGATATGGAATTTAGGGGAAGAATCGAATGAGGAATTGGCTAGGTCTAAGATAGGAGTTATGACAGATCCTTGTGGATGAAGTGGGGTTCGCCCATTTTTGCATACGAGCTTTGCTATTTTGTTCTGGTTCAGGTTTCTGAGTTTTGTAAAATCTGGTAAGGTTTGAATCTGTTCAATATTGATCTAGGGTTTAGAATCAAGAGTATTGATATGCTACCGTGAGGTGGACTCTTGTTTTAGAAATGGCTTCTCTTAGATTTAAATTAAATGTCATGTTTTGGATGTTCCTTTTGGTTTTAGATTTGATTTCGTGTCTTGGGTTTGAGCTTTTGAGAAGATACTGCGTGGTGTTACATACTAAATCAGTGATATGGATCTTTGGTAGTTTGGATTGGATTATAGGTTTGTTCTCCTCCTTGTGATCATTATCGTGAGAGTTTGAGTGACATTTGTTTTCATGGGAGCCCATATTGGATGGATGGTTGGCTAGATCTTGCAGGGGATTGATCATGGGTAAGTGTTTAATCATTTGGTTTGAAATTTTGATGTTATTGATCAGATTTTGGTGTCCTTATTATGGTTCTATTTCCTGGAATTTAGCTGTGGCTTTGTGTTGAAATGGATCATGGATTTTTGTTTTGATTTGGTTTGGGTTGTGTGATCATTGAATGGAAATGGAGCTAGGTTAGTGAGTTATCTAATTTTTGTGAATGATAACTTTGGGAGTTTGGTTTTGAAATTGGATGCGTTGTCCGAGCCTTTAATCATGTTATTGGAATGTTTGATCTTGGTGGAAATCCTATGGGGAGTTGATATTAGCTTGATGTTTAGATCTTGTGATTGCTTGATTATGATGAGAGTTGTGTTTTGATATTGACCCTGGATAGAAGTTTGGTCTCTTGGCTATTTTGTCAGAGTATGTCTTGTTGGATTTGAATTAGTTAAATCCTCAAGGTGGCGGATCTGTCTTGTTTTGGAAGGGTAATTAGGAATCTTTCATTTAATTAGAAGTAATTAAATGGAAAGAAAATGATTAGGTAAACCCTAATATGGTTTAGGGATTTTTTGGCAAGTTGCTATTCTATTTTGTAATAGCTATTAAATATGTCCTTTGATACAGGACAATGATTTGGATTGTTGAATTGCGGAGTATCAGACGGGAGGTTCTCT
Source organism: Boesenbergia rotunda (assembly GCA_024364735.1). Lineage (NCBI taxonomy): Eukaryota > Viridiplantae > Streptophyta > Magnoliopsida > Zingiberales > Zingiberaceae > Boesenbergia > Boesenbergia rotunda. The sequence continues at coordinate 56,919 of JAGFNQ010006989.1, forward strand.
TCGTATACAGACTTCTACTTGAAGGCGGGTACCCTTTGACTTATCTGTCTGATATTGTCATTTTATTATGCATAGACTGTTATAGATAGCAGTAAGATTATACGCTAGCCTTGTTTATTATATCTGTCCTGGATACTTGATAGTTATCCCTGAGTTATTATGCCTGTTCTGGATACTTGTTAGTTATCCCTGAGTTATTATGCCTGTTTTGGATACTTGTTAGTTATCCCTGAGTTATTATGCCTGTCCTGGATACTTGATAGTTATCCCTGAGTTATTATGCCTGTTCTGGATACTTGTTAGTCATCCCTGAGTTATTATGCCTGTCCTGGATACTTGTTAGTTATCCCTGAGTTATTATGCTTGTTTTGGATATTTGTTGGTTATCCCTGAGTTATTATGCAGTTAGTTCTATACAATCTCAAGTATTGTCATATCTATATGTATGCTTAGATATCGTGAGGTATCTCTTGCGTTTGACATTGAGAGATCTGTAGATTTCGGCCAGTATACCTTGTAGGTTACCTGCATTTCCTGTTATAGGATTTCAGACTGAGACTTAGTATACTGAGGACTTAGGGAGGGAGGTATGTGTATCTATCATACACCATCCTTGCATTGTTCCATGCCGGCGATCAGCGACTCCCTTGTGGTTGAGCCTAATCGTCTTCCGGCACATGATATGCACATACGACCACTCATGGGTTAGTGGATACCGCTGGGTGTGTGCATTTGCTCTGTATTGCTCCGCTCGTCCGCTCAGGGGCAGTGGTTTCAGAGCATGGTAGCAAGCAGGGATCCCTTCTCTACCCATAGACCAGAGAAGATGAGAGAGATATCTCCCCCATATATACATGGGGCGGAGCGATAGCTCCACCAGCATCCTGTCCTCTCGGTCACTTAGGAGCAGTGATGGCAGAGTGCGGACAGTGTCACAGCTCTACCCACTCGGCCGACACAGTATCGCCTGTCTCGGTGGCTTGACAGGAGTTAGGGGTGACCATGGCATTGCACCATGTGCATATTTTGCATCGTGCATTGTTTGCTGCACTTGATTTCTGCACTTGATTGACATGCATATACTGGATACCTGTATACCTTGGTTTATATGTTATACTTGTTCCATAGGGATTTATTTCACCCTCTGCAGGATAGATGGATTCTGATATGTATCTTTATTCAGTATCTTCAGTATACCCTTTCCTATTGTTCATATGGACTGTATCAGCGTAGACTCCTACTGTTATTATAACATGCTATGTATATCTACTGGGTATTCGCTGAGTTTATGGACTCACACCGTTGCCATATGTTTTATTTCAGGTTGAGATACTTGGAGTCGCCAGAAGAGCCCAGCAGCCAGTCCCTACCCATCGCGACCGTAGGATATTGTTTGGCACTCTGTAGTGCCTTGTTTTATATCCCTTTTAGTGATTTGTATATATCATATGTGTCATGTGCCTAAGGGGCTTTTGTGTTTGTTGTCTTGTTGTAAGTCGGACCGGTCCGCAGTCAGGTATGATTTACTTAGTTGTCCGGTGTTTTTATGTTGTGTTTATATATTTTGGAGGCCTGAGGCCAAATTAAACTGCGTGGTGATGTCTATTATGTTGTATGTATGTGTAAATTGTCCGCCGGACAGGGGAGGTACTGTCCGATTTTTCTATTGGATCAGCGGCTCCTGGGTCTCGGGGCGTGACAAGTATTTTTCAAAAAGAACCAAAATTTCTCATTGTTGGTGCAAGTATTTTCTTGTGTTTTTTTATGTATGACAAAGGGGGAGAGGTATGCTCTTAAGTTAGAAATTTTTATTATTTTTCCTAGAAGATCAAAAATATGTTTAAAATTAAAGTCAATTTTTCCCCAAGGATAGTAGGTTAGCCCCTTAAACCAATCTAACTTAAGTTATTGTCAAACATCAAAAAGGGGGAGATTGTTGGTGCAAGTTGCATCAATGATATTCCTCTTTAAATGTTTTAATGTTTGACAATACACTTAAGTCAGTGATATATTGAACAGACAAAAGGGAGTAAGAGAGAAGTAACCAAAGTGGAAGAAACCCTAAGACCTGGTGAGTGAAGCTGGGCACCTAGCGAAGGGCTGCTAGGTATCGAAACACTAATTCCTGGCGAAGAGATGCTGGGCACCTAGCGAAGGGCTGCTAGGTATCGAAACCCTAAGACCTAGCGAAGGGCTGCTAAGCACCTAGCGAAGGGCTACTAGGTATCGAAACCCTAAGACCTAGAGAAGGGCTGCTAGGCATAGAAGACCTAGCGAAGGGCTGCTAGGCATAGAAGACCTAGCGAAGGGCTGCTAGGCATAGAAGACCTAGCGAAGGGCTACTAGGTGCCTAGCGAAGGACTGCTAGGTTATGAAGTCTTGGTCCAAGGGACTAAGCAACTTAGCTGAGCGATAACTAGGGACAGGAGTAGAGACGGGGTCAGGGTTTGGGCGTCTCGAGGTCCGGAAGTATCGGAAGCTAAGCAAAAGTCCACCCGAAGGGCTGGGTGGCAACCGTCTCCTAAATGGAGTAGGTGAAGGGCGAGTTCTCGGGGATAGGAACTTGTGCCGGTTCGACCTAGGGTTTCGTGCAAATCCAAAGTCCGAAGCAAGTCCTTAAGGCTAACATTATATGTATCTATGCTTTGTGTTTGTGTATCTTGCAGGTATCAAGAACCGGAGACAAAGCAGGTAAACCAGGCAAAAAACTATTCTTGCAGGCTTTAAGCAGGGCGCCCCCATCATTGGGGTATAACCGTTTCAGTCGTGTCACGGTTTCAAATACAATTTAAGTATCGAATTCCTCTAAACTAATGTAGCATAGAGTAACTCAAGTCGTCTCCCAACGAATGTAGTTGATGCATGATAATTCTCAGGATCGTATTTTATTACTTTTGGGTTTTGGATATGAAACTGGGTTTTGGATTCGAGAGCTATGACTACGAAATGAAAAATAGAGCAAGTATGAAATCTAGTTCTAATTAAGGAAAGACAATGCATTGCAGCAAAGAAAAGACAATTTGAAAGAAGCATTCAAGAAATAAAGCATCAATGAAACCTAGACATGAAGCAAAACCTACAGCATTAAAGAAATCTAATTTGATCTAACTTAATTGCATGAAATGAAAGACAAGAACATAAAGCAATTGAAAGAAACAAGATAAGCAATTGAAAGATACAAGATAAGCAAGAACTTAAGCAAAACAAGAGACAAGAAATTAAACCTATCTATAGAAACATTTTGTCGAACAACTTGCGACCATGAATTAAAATGACAAAGGTACGTGCCATTCGAAAATACAAAAGATCGAACTTGATACAAATATCAACAACCACATTCGACAATCACAGGCAACTCAATAGAAACTCAAAATTAATGAAACTAATCAACAACTTAAACCCAATCCGACGAAGAAGCTGCTGGAAGTAATTTGTGAAGGAATGTGGCTGCCGGATACTGGATCTGATGAAGAAGAAGTTGAAGGAACTGATTTGCTATAAATTGGGGAAAAAGTGCTGCTAAATCTGATGAAGGAGAACTGCTATAAATGCTGTGAAGAATTTGAAGCTACTGCTGGATCGAGCTGTGAAGAAATGCTGGAAATGGAAGGAATAAAACTGCTGGAATTGGAAAACAACTGCTGGGAAGATGAAATCTGCTGGATGAAGAGCTGTGAAGTAAACTACTGCCGAAGAAAATGAGAAGATTCTGCTGGAATTGAAATGCCATAAAGGAAAACACGGCTGCCGGAATTGCTCTGATGAAGAAAACAAAGAAGAAACCAAGCCCAAGCTTGTGTCAGCGGCGAGATGGAGAGGTGGATGGAGCTCCGGCCGGCGGCGATGAAGATGGAGGAGAAATCGCCGGCCGAAAGAAGAGATGGAGGAAGAAGATGCGGAGAAGTCGGCGTCGCCTCTCTTCGATGAATTGGAGAAGATAAAGTCTGATTGAGAGCCCTAGCTTCGAGTGGATAATGGTTCCTTTGTGCGTACGGGTTCACTTGGGTTCAGCCGTTGGGTTCGATCAGCCAATTTAGTTCAGCCAGCCTTTGTGGTTAAGTCAAGATTCAGTTTAGTTCAACTTGGGTTCAATCTCAGCCCAGCTCATCAGTTGGTTCAACCAACCCAGCCAGCAGTTGGGTCAGCTAACCCAGCCAGAGCTCAGCTTGAGTTAACCCAGCTTTTGGGTTCAATCATAGGATGGCAGCAACAGACGGGTGAGATCAATCTAACTTCATCCAACGGTCAGATCTCTTCCGATCTGAACCAAACTCCACAGATCCCAATCGATGGTCCTGATCTTCCTATCCCCAATTCGGATTAACTAGATCAGTGGTGGATGGTCCAAATCTTCCTTTTTCTTGAATGGATGGTCTAGAACATCTTGAGCTCGATCCAACGGTCAGATCACTTCTGATTTGGCTAAAATTTTTAGATCTTGATCTCTGGTTATGATTGATTCTATCTTGGACTCGGATCAACCAGAAGTTGACCGATGGCTCAGATCTAGCCGTTCTCTGGAATGGACGGCTCCTATTAATCCGATGCTTGATCCTTTTGATCTGGACCCAATCCTGACTCAAGTCTGACCCAATTTGATCTAGGTCCATGATCAATTGAAGCCTACAAAATGATATTCAAATTTAGTGCCAAAAATATCCCAAATATACAAAGATTAGAATTAAAAGCCAAAATGAAGGAATACATGAAACCTAATACAATTGTAAACTTAAGCATATAAAATGTGGATCAAACATGGATTTTAGAGCCGAAAATAATCAACAAAATGATGGTTATCAAACTCCCTCACACTTATTCTTGGGCGTCTCGCACAAGTCAACTAGTAAACCTAGGATGTATCCCCCTAGATTATTCTCAATCATAGTTAGAAACAATTGAAAGAAAATTACCTAAGGTTATCAATTCTCAAAAATCTAAGCTCAGTGGACTAGAGACTTGTCCTTAAATCAACAACTTAACATTTTCATCCTTCATGATTCATTGAGATGAATTTAACTCACTAAGCCTTTCAAGGGAAGTTTTGGTAGCTCTCTTCTTGAATTCTATGTTCATGATGAAAGTGGAGCTCACTCAAACACAACCATGGTTCTTACACTACCATAGGCTTGCTTATTATCTACTCTCCACCATTATTCATGAATTGGATCCACACCTACAAAAGCTTATTCAAACAAGTTAAAGAAGATATATGCAATGATAGAGATGAAATAGAAAATTGAGAGACTTGATACTTATGACTCACGATAAAGAAAATAAAGAATATGATATGACAAAGAGATATGACAAAGCAATGAAAATAATATGAGAAGGAAACATGGAAAAGAAATATAGCATGATAAGAAAATATGGAAAAAGTAAGGGAAAGTGGAAGACTTAGACACTCAAAAATGTATCCCAATGCACTTTGCCCAATTCTTTTGAGTTATCTTGCATGTATCATGGTTGTGGTGGAGTAGGAATTGAAGAACTATGAAAATTTAGTGTGCCAATTATTTTCCAGCTGTTTTTTTTAAACAACTCACAATTTTTTTTTTCACATGGCATTTTTTTTCTAATGATAGTATGCTTGCATCCTCCCCCACACTTAAACTTTTGTCCGTCTCGGGCAAAATAACACTAAGAAACATTAAGGTATCCAAGTCCATGCAAAACATTATTATGAACATGAAAAAGAGGGAATGGAAATATGGAATTAGAGTGTATCAATAAGGGAATTGCAAAAATGATATGAGGAAAGAAACAAAGTGATTTACCTCTATAAATGTGGTCCAATCATAGAAATATAACTTTGAAAGAACCTAAGCAAGTTCTAGAGTACAATCACATGTGTGTATCACAAAAATTTGGCCAATTCCTCACTAGGTAAAAAGAATTCATCTCAATTCATCAATTTAGAATCCAATACTAAGAAGTACTCAAGCAACCAAGAATTTTCATCCAATGGCTCAAATCCTAAGTTTTGACAACCAAATTTAATTTACTTTCAAAGGACTCTAAAATGATATAAGAAAATCAAGATGGATAAATTTATTCCTAGTCATGCAAGAATTAAGATGCCAAATGACGAACATGATATCTACAATGACCTTTAAGCATTCTACTCTACTCAAACATTTATTAATAAGAACTCATTTGGAAAGAAAGATTACTACTTGAAAACATGAAAATGATATTCACAATGAAATAGGAGTGTAAGAAGAAAATAACTCCCCTTCAAATAGGGTACAGAGCACGTATCATCCATCTTGGGAGAATTATCCTCATGTAGTCAATCTCGTAGTGCATGGATTTCTCCCTTGTCAATTTCGCACAAGCATCTTCCAGTGGTCGGAGACGATTAAGGTTCAGAATCCATTCGTGGGGTAGATAATTGAAAATCAAAGTGAACTCGACCCCTCCCACTGCATGCCCCTTAGAAGTCCTTCCGGGAGGTTGTAGGCTATTAAGTTTCAGTACCCATTCTAGAAGCCTACGGGATCCTGCAAAACCATGTATAGAAAATACCTCCCGCACGCATGCAGGGTAAGAACAGAGTGAAATGTGAACAACCTCTACATAAAATGACTCAAGATATGCATCACATCCTATGAAATCAATTTTTGGTACCTCAATAAATTTATCACAATTATTTTCTACAAAAGATGCGTCAAGAAACTCATCACAAACAATGAAATCCATTTTGGGTACCTCTATCAGTTTTTCACCATCAATATCTACATAGGATGTGTCCAATAATTCATCAGAACAAATAGCATCAATACTATGTACCTCAATAGAATTTTCACAATCAATTTCTAAATAAAATGTAGCAAGACATGATCACAACCAATAAGATCAACCATGGGTACCTCCATAAGTTTTTCACACTCAACTTCAGCATAAGATATAGCAAGAGATTCATCATAATAAACCACATCAATTTCAGGAATTTCTAAAAAATTTTCAAAATCAGCATTTACATGAGATGTACCAAGTAATTCACCACATTCAACAAAATCAATTTTTGGTGCCCCTACAGGTTTTTCACAAATAATTTCTACAAAAGATGTGTCAAATACTTCATCACACACAATACAATCAGTTTGAGGTACCTCTATTGATTTTTCCAAAGAAATAGGAAGTATACTTACATGATCATGCTGAAGAATATCTGGAGGTTCTACAAGAATAGATGTATCCATAACTTCCTCCTGGGTAAGTACAGGTTCCATCTCAGGCTCAAGTTCTGGTGGGCATTCAACTAAAGCAGGTGATTCTTGGGTTCTTGCTTCCACCATGCAAGTCCCTACACTTCCATGCTGATCTTCTGAATCTTCTAATGTATCAGTCAATGTTGGTGGTCCCTGGAGCTCAGTGCAATCCCCTACACTAATAGGATCATCTCCAATGCATGCTTCCTCAACCATACCTGCAACATCCAAATTAGAAAAATTAAGATCATCAACAACTATATCATCACAAAATAAAAGTATAGAATGATCCTGTAAAGTTTTAGAATTAAATTCAAAACTATCACAAGCTCTACAATCAATCTCATCCAATGCCTCTAAATAAGTAGGAATGGGTGATTCTTGGGGCTCTGTGCAATCCCCTACACTCTCAATCCTATCCTCTGGATTTCCTGATACATCAACCAATATAGGTGGTCCCTGGGGCTCAGTGCAATCCCCTACACCTATGGAATCACAATCATGCCCCTCAGAATTAAAAGTAGCTTGATATGATAGTTGTCCTGATCTTTGGGCTTTTATTTGATTCCATTGATCTTTTAATTTTCCAAGGCGTCTCTGAATATTTTTAAGAGCAGATTCAACGACTTGTTGTTCTTGAAATGTGAGATAAGGTTGCTGAATGCCAAGAGTAGGCGGTGCATTCTGAAATTGGAGCTGTTGGGGATGCTCAAATGGTTGAATGGGCTGATTAAATTGCTGAAAACTTGGTTCACAACTTGGTGGAGATTGCTGAAAATTATGATTCTGAAAACTCTGATCATAGGGCTGAAATTGTTGGTTGAAAGATTGGATTGGCTGCTGAAAATTCTGATGGTTTGGTGGAAAATATTGCTGTGAAGGTTGAAATTCACTCTGATTTTGATTCTGGAAAGTCTGAAATGGTTCCCCTGCTGAAAATTCTGACTTGGTTGAAAGGGTAGCTGACCTTGCAGAAAATTTTATTGAAAATTTGGATTGTACTCTTGCTGAAAATTCTGAAATTAGGGTTGAAATTGTTGTGGTGGCAGATTGAAAGTTTGGTACTGCTGTAAATCTGAATAGGGCTGCTGAAATTGTTGACACGGCTGCTGGTGAGAAGATGAATAAGCATTTGAAAACATTCTGAATCTGCAGTCCTGTCACAAAGCAAACAAAATGACAGTAATCGTATACAAAAGATAAAGCAATTAGAATAAAATCAAAGGATATAATTATCAAGCACCACTACATTCCCCGGCAACGGCGCTAAATTTGATAACCGTTTCAGTCGTGTCACGGTTTCAAATACAATTTAAGTATCGAATTCCTCTAAACTAATGTAGCATAGAGTAATTGAGTCGTCTCCCAACGAATGTAGTTGGTGCATGATAATTCTCAGGATCGTATTTTATTGCTTTTGGGTTTTGGATATGAAACTGGGTTTTGGATTCGAGAGCTATGACTACGAAATAAAAAACAGAGTAAGTATGAAATCTAGTTCTAATTAAGGAAAGACAATGCAGGTAAGGAAATCTACTTTACCCTAACTACAATTGAAGCAAAGAAAAGACAATTTGAAAGAAGCATTCAAGAAATAAAGCATCAACAAAACCTAGACATGAAGCAAAACCTACAGCATTAAAGAAATCTAATTTGATCTAACTTAATTGCATGAAATGAAAGACAAGAACATAAAGCAATTGAAAGAAACAAGATAAGCAAGAACTTAAGCAAAACAAGAGACAAGAAATTAAACCTATCTATAGAAACATTTTGTCGAACAACTTGCGAGCATGAATTAAAATGACAAAGGTACGTGCCATTCGAAAATACAAAAGATCAAACTTGATACAAATATCAACAACCACATTCGACAATCACAGGCAACACAATTGCAACTCAAAATTAATGAAACTAATCAACAACTTAAACCCAATCCGACGAAGAAGCTGCTGGAAGTAATTTTTGAAGGAATGTGGCTGCCGGATACTGGATCTGATGAAGAAGAAGTTGAAGGAACTGATTTGCTGTAAATTGGGGAAAAAGTGCTGCTAAATCTGATGAAGGAGAACTGCTATAAATGCTGTGAAGAATTTGAAGCTACTGCTGGATCGAGCTGTGAAGAAATGCTGGAAATGGAAGGAATAAAACTGCTGGAATTGGAAAACAACTGCTGGGAAGATGAAATCTGCTGGATGAAGAGCTGTGAAGTAAACTACTGCCGAAGAAAAAGAGAAGATTCAGCTGGAATTGAAATGCCGTAAAGGAAAACACGGCTGCCGAAATTGCTCTGATGAAGAAAATAAAGAAGAAACCAAGCCCAAACTTGTGTCAGCGGCGAGATGGAGAGGTGGATAGAGCTCCGGCCGGCGGCGATGAAGATGGAGGAGAAACCGCCGGCCGAAAGAAGAGATGGAGAAAGAAGATGCGGAGAAGTCGGCGTCGCCTCTCTTCGATGAATTGGAGAAGATAATGTCTGATCGAGAGCCCTAGCTTCGAGTGGATAATGGTTCCTTTGTGCGTATGGGTTCACTTGGGTTCAGCCGTTGGGTTCGATCAGCCAATTTAGTTCAGCCAGCCTTTGTGGTTAAGTCAAGATTCAGTTTAGTTCAGCTTGGGTTCAATCTCAGCCCAGCTCATCAGTTGGTTCAACCAACGCAGCCAGCAGTTGGGTCGGCTAACCCAGCCAGAGCTCAGCTTGAGTTAACCCAGCTTTTGGGTTCAATCATAGGATGGCAGCAATAGACGGGTGAGATCAATCTGACTTCATCCAACGGTCAGATCTCTTCCGATCTAAACCAAACTCCATAGATCCCAATCGATGGTCCTGATCTACCTATCCCCAGCTCGGATTAACTAGATCAATGGTGGATGGTCCAAATAATCCTTTTTCTTGAATGGATGGTCTAGAACATCTTGATCTCGATCCAACGGTCAGATCACTTCTGATTTGGCTGAAATTTTCAGATCTTGATCTCTGGTCATGATTGATTCTATCTTGGACTCGGATCGACCAAAAGTTGACCGATGGCTCAGATCTAGCCGTTCTCTAGAATAGACGGCTCCTATTAATCCGATGCTTGACCCTTTTGATCTGGACCCAATCCTAACTCAAGTCTGACCCAATTTGATCTAGGTCCATGATCAATTGAAGCCTACAAAATGATATTCAAATTTAGTGTCAAAAATATCTCAAATATACAAAGATTAGAATTAAAAGCCAAAATGAAGGGAATACATGAAACCTAATACAATTGCAAACTTAAGCATATTAAATGTGGATCAAACATGGATTTTAGAGCCGAATATAATCAACAAAATGATGGTTATCAGCGTCCCCATGCAACCAGTGCGCGGCCAACAGTGGGGGCGCCCCCAGACTAAGGTAAAAACTTGGTTTTTGTGAAGCAGGCAGAACAGGTGTCAAGCGGGACGCCCGGAGCGTCCGGGGCACCCGGGTTCAAAGCTGTTTTGGCAGTTTTGTGTCCAGAACACAGATAAACCTTCATGGGGGTGCCCGAAGCATCCGGGGTGCCCTGGTCAAAGGTTTTATCAGCTGCGGTGAGGTCGGCGCAGGGATAAAGTTTGACCGGGTTTATCGGGGCGCCCCAAGCGTCCAGGGCGCCCCCAGGAGGCCTATATAAGGGGCTTCGACCCCTCTGCTTCAAACATGACTTCCAAGAACCATTCCAAGCATTCTGACCAATGGCAATGCGCTAGAAACGAGGCTCTACGACCGGGAGGCTCCAGGAGGAAGTGCACGGCACTTCGGAGGTCCAGATCAGCCAAGCTTCAAAATTGTTCTATTCGGTTTGCTTTAATTACACTGCAATTAGTTTTCCATATCTTTTGATTGTAAACTTGCACTGTAAGTCGGGTTTCTCCGCCTCCGAAAAGTCTGGGAAGGAGACCAATAGTGGACGGGCATTCCCGTGCATAGGCCTTGGATGTACTGACCCTGGGGGGTCGGGAACCAAGTAAAAGTACGCTGTATCACTGTCTTGCTTTGTTTTTTAGTTCTAAATTATTTTCCGCTGTGCTACTAATATTCTAAGTCCAGAACAAAAGTTTTACGAAGAATTCTGAAAGATTTTTCACGATCGATATTCACCCCCCCTCTATCGACGGCACCGGTCCTATAAATCCGTGACCGATCAAACTGAACGATCAACTGTCACGAGGTTTCTCACCCTGATCGATCAGGCTGGAGCCTGATCGGTCTGGGATAAGCCTGATCGGTCTGGTGGCCGATCAGGGCACAGTCTGATTGGTCTGGCGACCGATTTGGAGTATGCAGCAGACTGCTGGATAGGTCTGGGGACCAATCAGGAGTGTACAGAAGACTGCTGGATCGGTCTGGTGACCGATCAGGGTCCTCTCTGATCGGTCTGGGGACCGATCAGGAGCAGAACTTTAATTCAAATACGTTGTCAAAAGTTTCTGATCGCGTCTATTTTCACTGTCGATTCTCTGTACTTGCTGATTTCATTTGATATCGATTTGCTAAGCCTCTGTTGGAGTGTGCAGGTGATAGCAGGTGATTCAAACACTCAAGGAGGGTCAATGGGAGGCTTTCCTTGGAGCAGGTTTGTTTGTTTCTCCTTCTCAGGTTTCAACGGCAACTGGAGCAGCTGGCGACTGACGGAGACTCAGTTGGAGAGGAGATCTTCAGTGGACTGAGAGCTCAAGGAGGTCAGTGGGTTCAGGCTGGCTCAGGGGATGCTGATGGAGCCTGGCGATGAAGCAGGAGCTTAAGAGGAAGATGAGAAGCAGAGGAGAAACAAGAAGAACGAATAGGAAAACAAGCAAGTGTGGCTGTGGGTTTCACTGTTGATTGTTGAGCACCTTGTGCAGCTTCTCTCTTGAGCTTTCTTGCTACTGTCTTGTGAGAGGTTCCTCCTTAGTCTCGTGAGCTTATCTTGTATCCTATTGAGACGCTTGTGGAGAGGTTTCTCCACCGAGAAGGAGGCACTGTTTTATCCGGGTCACCGGGGCTTGATCTGCCGACGATCAAGGGATCGACACCTTACGGGCACGCCAAGGAATAGGGCCAAGTTATCCCGAACCTTGTATATCCTCGTCTTAGCGACTGTGGGGTTTGTGTTTCAGTTACTGCATTTCTGTTTCTGCTGTTATACTTGTATTGCTTCCGCTGCAGCTAACTTAAGTGCAGAAAGATTTCAAAGAGACTCATCTTAGTGTCTGGCTATATTCACCCCCCCCCTCTCTAGCCATCCAAGGTCCAACATCAATAACTCATCGCTAAGCCATTGATAATCCTAACTTTGGCCTTAATTTCCAAGATAATGCCAAAACTCCCCAACTTGGCCTATCTTTGGATTCTAACCTAGTTGTGCCAACTTTATTGAGTTCAATCTTTAAAAAATATGGGTTGGCACAAATTTTACTCCTCCTAGAGTAAACAAATGACTCCTTCATTTTCAAGGGTAGTAACTCCTTGAAAATGTCCCAAAGTGCCAACTTCATAAAGGTTAGGTTAACTACCCTTCCAATTTGAGTTGACACTCCCTAGACCTATCTAGGGTGTGGCGAACACACTCTTAGGAACCCAAAACCTATTGGTGCTCCTTGGGTGTTCTAGGTATTCATTAGGGATAACTTCCCTTGATACCTTCCTAATGACCTTTTTAGACTTCTCTGAAGTCTTAGTCATGTTGATCTTGTCTTGGTCAACCCTAGGGATGGCTTCCCTTGTGGCCTTGACTTGACTCCTTGACCTAGTTTGAGTTCCATACCTATATGGAACTCTATGATAGGATGGACCATCATCCTTGGTTTTAGGTTTGTATCCCAAACCTTTCTTGCTCCTAGAGGGTCCTTGATTTCCTAAATATAGGTTTTGAATTTTTGATCCCTTAAATAGATTTTCTATTCTTTTGATGGATTTTTCTAATGTCTCATGTTTTGACCTCAAAACTTGATTTTTAATCATTACTTTCTCAAGGCTTGGTTTTCTAAGATTGCCTTGATGATTTTTCCTTTTGTCCTTGTTTTGAGTAGGTCAACCCTTAAATGATCTAAAATCTTCCCTATTCATAGATGTGGTAGACCTAGCATGGAAGACTCTATATTTTTTCTTAGATTTTTTATACTTCCTATTTTCATGATAAATAGAATTTAAATGAAAATATTTATTTTTAACATGCATATTATCATGATTTAAATAAATACCATTTCCTAATGGTACCTTAATCTTGCTCTTGGAGGCTCCCCCTTGATTTGAGCTCCTCCTTTTTGCCTTGGTCAGATCTTTCCCCTTTGGACATTGATTTTGATAGTGTCCCTTTTGTTTGCATGAGAAGCACACAATGTGCTTCTTATCCTTCTTTACCACGGGGACGACCTCCTTTGGCTTCTCCTTAGTCTTGGGTGCCACTTGCACCATCTTCTTGACCAATTTGGGACACTTACTCTTATAATGCCCTTTTTCCCTACACTCAAAGCAAATGACATGATATTTATTTTTACAAATTGAAATTTTTATACCTTTGCTTGTAGGGGTGACACTTTCTTCCTTTTCATTGACATTGGAAAATGATGTTGAAGCCTCTTCTGTTGGCATTACAGAAGTTACGGGAAGAGGAAGAGGAAGAGGCACCCCTTCCTCTTCATCTTCCAATGTTTAATACCTCCATTGATGGAGGTAGAGGAAGAGACTTCATCCACTTATAAAATGCGTCCAAATGCAATCCAGAGAGGTACACGAAGAGGAAGAACAGGAGCATTGATCAAGAGGGATTTGGTTTGTGGCATATTGGGATTAGTCCTCGGTGATTGTTCTCGTGACAGTAAGCAATCGAGAAGAAATAGAGCAAGAAGGAGATCACTGTAAGTATGATTTACTTGTAATCATTGCATGCTTAAGATCTAATATTGGTATCAGAGCTGTTAGATTATAAGAGCATGAAAAAATATTACCTTTGTAAACTAAATCCCATGAGTTCATCGATACTTCTCCACTGTTGATGGGTGAAATCGCGCGCTCTCATCCCATGGCCGACGATCGCATCACGCGTAGACTGGAGCCGTCGTCATCGGCTGGACGCGCCGATGGAGGCAGTTATGGCGCTGGTGATGGCAGGAAAAAAAGGAACCCTAAAAGAGAGGAGTCGGCGTGGAGAAGATGAAGAGAAGAGGCGGCGTGGGATTAGGTTTTGTGGTTTTGAGAGAAAAAGTTGATTTTATTAAATCAACAAAAAAAAAACTGCCGATTGAGAAAAAGTTGATTTTGTTAAATCAACGGGGAAAGAAAAGATGGTTTTTCGCACGAAACCTAATCGGAAGAAAAGTGGCCATAGGAGGATTGAACCGCCAACCTCTCACGATGAGAGATGAGACTCAACCAGTATCTCTGACCTAGAATTACTTTATGTTTGGTTCAAACAATTTAAATTAAACTCGAGTTTAGTTTAATGAGATTAGGTTGGTTCAATCGGTTTGGTTCAAACCATTAGTTGGTTTAACCAAACCAGTTTGATCAAATAATCTGAACTAAACTAACTGATTTGATCATTATATTGAACCCCAATTTAAATAGGTTAGGTGAAACAACAACAGTAAGACATACAAAACGATCAGTCTAGTAGAATAGTAAAGGAAATTTATATGCTTCTATCTGTTTGTGTGCTTCATTCTATGCATATATTTGTGAATTGAAAAAAAATGACTGGTTTTGTTACTGGTTATTCTGTCAGTTTTGTACTGACTATGTCATTTTTCAATTCCAAATGTCGCATGAGATATGCATGATTCATTGCTATGAGCGATGTCGTGAGCTAATGGAACAGATAGAAGAAGTTAACTATAGTCTGAATCTAGGAATCCAAGGAAATATTGGAAAATTGGATCGACTATTTTGGAAACTCGAGCAGGAAGAGTTTCCAATCTTGGATGACTATAGAATCAGAGCATTGATTCGTTCATTGCCAAGGCATGCAAGAGAAGTTGCGCACTAGATTTGGGGGCGCCATGAATGTCGTATCTCATATGCTGAGTTATGTAAGCAGTTACTTCACCATGAGTTTCCAGAGGATCTAGAAGATTCTGAGGAGGACCCAGAACAAGATCCTGAAGATCCTGAAATGTTTGAGGAAGATCCTGAAATGTATGAGGAAGATCCTGAAATATTTGAGGAAGATCCTGAAATGTATGAGGAAGATCCTGAAATGTTTGAGGAAGATCCTGAAATATATGAGGAAGGTCCTGAAATATTTGAGGAAGATGTTGAAATGCCTGAGAAAAATCCTGAAATATTTGAGGAAGATCCTGATATTGAAATGTTCGAGGAAGATCCTGAAATATTTGAGGAAGATCTGATAGAATCTGTGGAAAATCCCAAGACTTGCCGATTTGAGATGAACGAGAGAGTGATAACCACTGCCATAATATTTTTTATTATGGGAGTGATGTCAACTTATCTAGTTCATTAAATTCTGTTGTTATGTTTGTTGTGTACAAACTTATTAAACCTATTTAATAAAGTTATATTATGTATTAACTGACTTGCTAATGATTTGTTCATTATATGATTAGTTCATATTCAATGATTAGTTCATTATATGATTAGTTCATATTCAATACAAATGATTAATTCGTTTAATGGGATGTATATAATATAATTGATCAATGTTAATTAGATTGGATTATACGAATGATGAGTGGAAACGTAGTTATCACTTGATTTCGTAAACGAAGTCAAGTTTACATTGAGTCAATCAAAAAATTATGTAAAGATGATATACACTGAATTAATGAATAATATGTTTATTTATAATAGATCATGACAACTAAGAACATCATAGCTGAACTGAACAAGGGAGAGAAATTATATGGGGATAACTATAAAATATAGCATCTCAAGATACAATATGTTCTTGAGGAACAAGAAGTTCTGGAGGCTGTAAATCAGTTCATGGTAGAACCTGCTATTGGTACAACTGCACAGCATAGACTTGATCTAGATGCCTATAGGGCATGGAAGAAAAAGGACTCCACTGCTAAAGGGATATTGATAAGTTCAATGGTAGATGACCTGGTATTTGAGTATGAGCCACTACCATCAACTCATGTCGTCTGGGTAGCCCTGAGAGAGAAATATAGTGGAGTTAGTATAAGCAAGCTTCGCCAACTGAAAATTAAATTTGACAGTTGTAAAAAGCGCCCGAATGTTACAATGGCCCAACATCTAAGAGAAATGGGGAATATGATTCGGGAGTTTAAGGCTGCTGGTCATGAGTTGACCAACGAACAATAGGTTCAGGCAATTATTGGTCCCCTTCCTGATTCTTGGGAAACAATGAAACAGAACCTTACTCACAGTGAGAGTATCAAGACTTTCATTGATGTCTCATGCCCTATTGAACTAGAGGCGGAGAGAATAGAATCCGCAAGGATTTATGAACAAGCTTTTGTAGCTGAAGGTTCTGGATCCAAGAATAAGAAAAGATGGTTCAAGAAAGGAAAAAGTAAGGGAAAAGAAGCTGGTGTTACTACTGTGCAAGACCCAATCAAGAAGAAAGGAAAGAAGTATGGAAAGAAACCTAAAAGCAAGCTAACTTGCTACAATTGCGGCAAAAAACGCCATTTTGCTCGGGAGTGTATTGAGCCGAAAAAGGTAAATCCATGTTTGTCTTCTTTTCATGAGCTTTATGTTGCTAGTTTGGTGTTGTTAGCTAATTCTTATCCTTTGTGGATTATAGATTCAGAAGCAACGAACCATGTAGCTCATGATCGAGCTACGTACGTGGAGTACCGTCGCGTACCAGCTGGCAATATGTTAAAATACTGAAAGTTTAAGGGGGCTAAAAGGCAAAACTTTCGAATTTAAGGGCATGATTTGGATTTCGAAAAGTTGAACGGTTTTTTTTGCAAAAAAGCCACCCCTTATAAACTCTTCTTTTCCCCCATTCCGCGTGACCTAGCCGCAGCAAAACCCCTCGATCCCTCCTCTCTTCTTCACCTTCTTCTTCTTCCCTCTTCCGTTCATCGCGCTGCTAGCCTACGGCGTCGCCTCCGCTCCGGCTAGTTGACGGGGTTTCACGGACCTACGCCGGGCTTCTTCTCGGGCGAGCAGATCATGGGTTCTGATCTCGATCGGTCGGTTTTCTCTCGAGGGAGCGTCGGTCACGCCACTGTCGAAAAACACGAGAAGGTGAGTCGTGCGCCTTTAACCTAGTTTAATCTCTAGGTTCCATTCTCTCAATGGATTATGATTCGAATGGGTTCTGAGACCGATTCATGAAATCTAGGGCATATTAGATCTTCTTCTCTGTGGGTTGAGCAGTGGAGTAAAAAGGGCGCTGAGGGATTGTCTTGTGTGATTTGTTTTGCAGTGATTGTAATCCGATTTAGGTTTAGGTTTTGGCTTTTGGAGATTTCTCTGTTGGTAGTGTTACCTAGAATTGGCTGTTGGTTTGATTAATCTTTCTGATCAGATGTTCGCTTGTGATCTTGACGTTGGGTTTCTATTTGATACCGTGAGGTTGGCTGCTGTGTTTTTGATTTCTATGAGTTTTGTTAGCTTGGATTATGGTTGCTAGGTGTTCTGTGGATTGTAGTTTGATCTTGTTCTGTTAGTGCTCGGTTTATGCTATGCGATAGTAGTAGGTTCTTGAGGAATTTGGATTTGATGAGTTGTAAGATTTTTGCCGTGAGCAGCTCCTTAGCTTTACACTGAATATGGGATTTGTCTTCTGCCGTGAGCCACATCTGTTGGAACGGATTTGGTGGGTCATGACTTGGAGTTACCTTAACCTATAATAGCTGATTTAATGGTGGCTAGCTAGTTGTGTTGGAGTTTGGTTATGATTAGGCTAAACCCAAGTTGAGTCTAATTCCTATAACTCGGGATAATTTTTTATGCGGCTTGATAATTAGTTTAGCTAATTATTATTGAATATGGCTAAACTTATGTTTGTGATACAGGACACTGACTGACTTGGCTATTTTTGCGCGGATATTATTTTGGACGGGAGTTCTCGTCGCACGGACTTCTTCGTATCGAGGCGGGTACCTCTTATTATGCATAGTTAGACATAGTTAGCAGTAGGGATATCTGATATCTGTATCTCTGTGCTCTTGCTTCGGTAGTTGTATCCGTTAGCTTTACTGCTTACTGTTTCTGTATGGATTGATGCTGCACAGTTTACCTTATACCTTACGCTAGGATTTAGGTATTGGTGCATACCGGTTATCTGGACTACTGCATATCATGTAGATGACAGCAGGGATAGATAGTGGATGATGCATGGGATAGTGACATGCATCATTGTTGCACGTAGCATAGGGGACGACTTTTGACTCCCTGGAGGTTGAGATGGGCCGTCGTACTTGCTACTCGTGTAGGGGTATATGTAGGCGACCTTTGACTCCCCTAGTGGTTGAGATGGGCCGTCAAACCTGCCACATGACCTATCGTGCAGCCCCGTTGGCGGACCCGACGCTGCAGCAGGCCCCCTACCTATCCGATGATAGCGAGGGACGTTTAGAGAGTTACTCCACCCGATGGTGGGGTACGTTTATGGTCTCCGACCCTACCCATTCGGTCTCGCGTGTACCGCCTTATAGACCGTCTGTTCGTGCAGGGAAGATCAGGTCAGAGCCCTACCCACTCGGTTCGCGTGCTTCCGCGACCTATACCGACTGGCATCAGGAGTGACCCATGTTGCATCATGAGCATACTGTGCATTGATGCATATGATTACGATTGTTGCACTTGATTGTTGCACTTGGTTGACATGCATACTATCGGGTTTGGATCGACGCAGGTAGGTATGTAGTTCCTTTACTGCTTATGGTTCAGTTCTGCATTTCTTTTTACTGCAGTTATCTTTAGTATTGTGATAGATAGATGGGCGGTGACTTACTGCTAGTATTTCTTTCTGTGCATATTAGATTGTATTCGCTGAGTTCTTAGGACTCACCCCATTAGCCCTATTTTTATCTTTTCAGGATGATCGTCTGGATTGCCGAGCAGCCTGTCCCAGTTCAGGTGTCTCCGAGACGATTTCCGCAGGGTTCTGTGTTTTGGTTGTGGTACATGTTGGTACCCCTTTCCTTTTATATGTTTGGTTTCTTTTCAATTCCGCTGTCATATGTTGTGCACTGTCGTGACTTCCATTTTACGGCAGTATAGTTGTACTTTTGTGTGCCATGGAGGCCCCGATTTTGTTTTGGTTTTGTCGTAAGTCGTACCGGTACGCAGCTTTATCGTCGTTTCCATTTTGCTCATTATACGGTCGCTTGTTCCAGCCCTATAGGCTGCGGTACAAGCCGACTGAGATAGTCGTGGTGGTTTGGTTGTTGGATTGTCTGCCGGGACGAGGGAGTAGCTATCCGGTCGGTATCGAACGAGCGGCTCCTCGGGGTGTGACACAATAAGTGGATATACATGGGAAACAATGCAAGAATTGAAGTCAAAGGTATTGGCACTTGCAAACTCAACCTTCATGGTGGACGTACATTGTTTCTGCATGATGTCCTATATGCTCTTAAGATTCGACGGAATCTGATTTCTGTTAATTGTTTTCTTGAATTGGGTTACTGTTTGAACTTTTACAGTGGTTGTGTAGAACTTAAAATTGACTTTGTGTTAATTGGATATGGTTATGTATCAAACGGTTTCATGTTGCTTGATGTAGAACCAGATGTTAATTGTGGAAATAATGGTTGTTTTTCAAACATTGCTCTTACTAGTGATGCTGATGTCAATGATGAAGTTTGGCATGCTAGATTGGGACATATAGGACAAGAAAGAATGAATAGATTAGCAAGAGAGGATCTGCTTGGCACTCGTGCTAAAGTTGACTTGTCTATATGTGAGCATTGTCTTGCTGGAAAAGTAACTAGGATACCATTTGGTAAGGCTATTAGGGTTGAATCACCATTGCAATTGATTCATTCAGATATTTATGGTCCGATGAGCGTGAAGGCTAGACATGGAAGTTCTTATTTCATTACATTTATTGATGATTTCACGCGTTTTGGTCATGTGTATTTGATTTCTCATATATCTGAAGCATAGATTGCTTTAATCGTTATTTGAACGAAGTTGAGAATCAATTGGAACATAAGGTTAAAACCTTTCGCACTGACCGTGGAGGTGAATATTTGTCTGATCAGTTCAAGACAATATGTAATGAGAAAGGGATTATTAGACATTTAACTATCCCTAGGACTCCATAGCAAAATGGAGTTGCTGAAAGAAGAAAACGAACTCTTCTTGAAATGGTTAGGTCGATGATGGCTCAAGCTAATTTGCCTATTTCCTATTGGGGAGATACATTATTGGCAGCAACCTACATACTTAACCGGGTGCCTTCTAAATCTGTTCCATCTACTCCATATGAACTTTGGACAGACAGAAAACTAGATTTAAATAATCTGAGACCATGGGGGTCAGTTGCTTATATTCATGACAAGACTCACAAATATGAAAAATTATGACCCAGGGGTAGGAAGTGTATCTTTGTAAGATATTCTGATACCTCTAAGGGTTATGTTTTTATTGGTGAGCAACAAGATAGAACCATCTCTGAAATTGAGTCAAGAGATGCTATTTTTCTCGAAACTGAGTTCCCAACAAGAGGTGAAGTTGATAAATCAACTCCTCTATTTGCAATAGAGGAGGAGGATACTGTTCCTCTATCAACGAATCAAGAATCACAGGGGATAGCTGAATCTAGTCAACCTAGTGGGAGTAAGTGGCCTATAAATGAATTAGTTTCTCAACAGTCTAACCTGCGAAGAAGTAATCGTAAGATTATTCCTCGGAGAAGGTTTGACATTGAAAATGAGGCATTAATGATTCTCCCAGTTGATGATGAAGAACCTCGAACGGTTGAGGAAGCATTGAAATGCTCAGTTAAGGAGAAATGGAAAGTTGCAATGGATGAGGAAATGGAGTCTATGAGAAATAATCAAGTTTGAGATTTACTCCATATGAACTTTGGACAGGCAGAAAATCAGATTTAAATAATCTGAGACCATGGGGGTCAGTTGCTTATATTCATGACAAGACTCACAAATATGGAAAATTATGACCCAGGGGTAGGAAGTGTATCTTTGTAAGATATTCTGATACCTCTAAGGGTTATGTTTTTATTGGTGAGCAACAAGATAGAACCATCTCTGAAATTGAGTCAAGAGATGCTATTTTTCTCGAAACTGAGTTCCCAACAAGAGGTGAAGTTGATAAATCAACTCCTCTATTTGCAATAGAGGAGGAGGATAGTGTTCCTCTATCAACGAATCAAGAATCACAGGGGATAGCTGAATCTAGTCAATCTAGTGGGAGTAAATTGCCTATAAATGAATTAGTTTCTCAACAGTCTAACCTACGAAGAAGTAATCGTAAGATTATTCCTCGGAGAAAGTTTGACATTGAAAATGAGACATTAATGATTCTCCCAGTTGATGATGAAGAACCTCGAACAGTTGAGGAAGCATTGAAATGCTCAATTAAGGAGAAATGGAAAGTTGCAATGGATGAGGAAATGAAGTCCATGAGAAAGAATCAAGTTTGATATTTAGTCGATCTTCCTCTGGGTCGCATGGCTATTGGGAATAAGTGGATTCTCAAAATTAAGAGGAAAGCGGATGGGTTAATTAATCGATACAAAGCTTGTTTGGTTTTAAAAGGATCTACCCAAATGGAGGGTATTGATTTTGAAGAGACATTCTCCCCAGTTGTGAAGTTTATGTCAATACGAATCATCCTAGCTATAGTAGCACATTTTGACTTAGAATTACATCAAATGGATGTAAAGGCGGCTTTCCTTAATGGTAATCTTGACGAAGAAATTTATATGACACAACCAGAAGGTTATATAGCTGACGGCCAAAAGAATAAAGTATGTAAACTTAAGAAGTCTATGTATGGGCTAATGCAGGCGTCAAGGCAATAGAACATAAGATTCAATGAAGTCATTTTGTCTTATGGTTTCGAAATGATCAATGAGGATCATTGTGTTTACCTAAGGTAGGATAAAGGAAAGTTTGTCATATTATCATTATATGCTGATGATATGCTAATAGCTGGAAGTGACCTAAAGGTTGTGATTGAAGTCAAGTCTTGGCTTTCATCACAATTTGGCATAATAGATATGGGAGAAGCTGAGTACATCTTAGGAGTACGGATCATTCGTGATCGATCAAAAAGACTTTTGGGTTTCTCCCAAGTAGCTTATATCACTAAGATACTACAACACTTCAATATGTTTGATTGCAACGTTGAACAAACACCTACAGCGAATGGTGTTGTTCTGAGAAAAAGTATGTCTCCCAAGACTCCTGAAGAGATAGTCGAGATGAAGAAAAAACCATATACTAGTGCCATTGGTAGTTTGATGTACACTATGTTGTGTACTCGTTCTGATATAAGCTATGCTGTTGGCTTAGTTAGTCGTTTCCAGTCAAACCCAGGATTAAGACACTGGAAAGTGGTAAAAAGGATATTCAGATATCTCAAAGGGACGACAGATTATTGTCTCTGCTTCCAAGGATCAAAGATGAGACTAAAGGGCTACACAGATACAAATTGGGCAGGGGACCTTGACGACAGAAAATTCACATCTGGCTATACTTTTTTGCTGAATGGTGGTGCCATCTCATGGAACAGTATGAAACAGGCTTGTGTAGCGCTGTCGACAATGGAGGCTGAGTATGTGGCTTGTGCAACGCTGTACAGGAAGCTGTCTGGTTGAGAAGGTTCTTAAAGCATCTGAAGATTGTTGAGGATAGTGGGAGTCCTGTTATAGTGTATTGTGACAATCAAGCTGCTATAGCTTTTTCCAAGGATCCTAAATATCACAGCAAAGGCAAGAACATAGAAATTAAATGCACTTTTGTAAGGGATATTGTTGACAACAAAAGATAATTCTTGAGTACATCCCTACACGAGCGATGCTTGCAGATCCTATTACTAAGCCATTGACTAAAGAGTCATTTCATGGACATGTGAAGTCTTTGGGACTACGCAAGATGTAACACATTATAAAGACTGTTATATATATGAAATGTCATGATCTATTCAGTGTAAATGTATTTGTTACATTTAGATAAAAGTCTCGATGAGCATGCTGGCAGGCTGAGGTTGGTCCACTCACATGGACAATCGTCTCTATTTGTTGAGTATAAATAGAGGTAAGACTATTACTTATGAGACAACATATATAGTTGTGAATAGAGATGTACTCGTAAGTTGATGTCGCCTTGATTTGTGTATCAAGATGAGATCATTTATGTAATGATCGAAATAAATACACCCACCTTTTACTAAACCTGTTAAAGGCTAGATTAGAATTCAAAAGTTGAATTCGGATTAGACATTAGGTATGTCTAGATCAAAATCTGTACGATGTTAAATATTTGAGAAAAACATGCACTCTTTTTGGTAAAGAGAAAAACATCGTAGCATGTGATTCATACCACATGTGCTATAGCGACAATAAGGGTAGTAGGAGAATGGATCCCTCCTTCTCTACTATGTGAGACCCTTGAGATTATATGTTAATCTCAAACTTACCCTAAGTGACTATTTAGCTGTCTACTTGAAGTTTTAATCAGTGATTGCTACTTTAGTGTGTATCCTATTGGCTATGGATGATTTGGTCTATGGAGAATAACTAGAAAAGCGACTGATTATAATGAATAGATTCTTGCTAAAAAGGAAGATTAAAATTGATTTACATTTATAATACTTATTTACTGGTCGACCAGTTACATTTTTTTTGTTAAGTACTTAAAAATGTAATTGTGAATAAATGTATTGATTAGAGATGTTGAACATGCTCTTGACGTACATAGTTGTCATATGAGGGATTAGAGATGTTCATATTGATGCAAATATTTAATCTAGGGTAAAGGCAAGTTATTGATGTCTCTGATTCGTTCTATAGAACATCTAAGTTAAGTGTAATAACTTTCTTGGCAGTAATTGCTCAGTGTGCTTGCTGTCGCATGAACCATTTTCCCTGGAGTATGAATTGAATGTTCCAATATGGTCTTTGTGACTTTCTTACATGGTCTTAGTGACTGGATGACCTATATGGATAGAATTGGACGAGTGGGAGATGTTGGCATTACATAAGTTACGGGAAGAGGAAGAGGCACCCCTTCCTCTTCATCTTCCAACGTTTAATACCAACATTGATGGAGGTAGAGGAAGGGACTTCTTCCACTTATAAAATGCGTCCAAATGCAATCCAGAGAGGTACACGAAGAGGAAGAACAGGAGCATTGATCAAGAGGGATTTGGTTTGTGGCAGATTGGGATTAGTCCTCGGTGATTGTTCTCGTGACAACAAGCAATCGAGAAGAAACAGAGGAAGAAGGAGATCACTATAAGTATGATTCACTTGTAATCATCTCATGCTTAAGATCTAATATCTTCTTGTTCCGACGTCAATGTCAAATTTTGCTCCTCTTCAATCCTTGAAGTAGAAGCTTCTTGAATTTCCTCCTCGGATGTTGACCATCTCTCAACTTCCGAATCTTCTTCATTTGATGAATCTCCCTCTTCGGATTTGTCTTGATACGGTACAGTGGAGGGATCTTCATGAAGCTTTGCCAATTTGCTCCAAAGCTCTTTGGCATCTTTACATCTCCAATCTTGTCCAAGAAGGTGCTCGGCAAAAGATTGACCAATAACTTGGTCACTTTGTTGTTGGCCTCACATCTCTTGATTTGCTCCTTATTCCATTTGCTTTTCTTGAGGAGCTTCCCTTTGGTGCTTGTTGGAGCTTCAAAACCCTCGATTAGAGCAAACCATTGCTCTATCTCCATCATGAAGTATTTTTCAATCTTTGACTTCCAAAGATCGAAATTTGCCTTGTCGAATGGTGGAGGTGCTCGGGTGTCGTAGCCAAACTCCATTTTTGAAGTTGAACCATCTTGATGATGATTTCTTGAAATTAGGGTTTCTTCCAACTTCTTCTTCATCCTCTAGCTCTTGCCCTCTTGGCGATGAGTCCAAAGAAGAGCAACCTTGCTTTGATACCACTTGTTGGGACCGGTAGGAGAGCTAGAGGGGGGTGATTACCTCCGATTTGCTTGTAGATGATTTGTCACCGTGGAAGACTTCAAGCAATGCTAACACTAAGGATTTACTTAGTATCCACTCTCTTCACTCTCTCATACACTATAAAAGATCTCCTTCTTGAGGTGGAGAAACCTCTTATAAGCTTCCAAGAAGATACAATAAGAATCCAAGCAAATACAAAATGAAATCTTATAAGATTTACAATGATAAGCTCTCTTTGCTTTCCTTGCTATCTTCAAGCTTGATATCGCCTTTAGAACTTTGGAAGTACAGCAACACTAAGCCCCAAAGCTTCTGTCGAAATAGAGTGGAAGGAGGAGGAGAAGTGCCAAAACAACCCGTGAAGAGAGGCACTTCAAACCTGTGTGAAAACCCTATATACCCGACGCCTAGGGTTTCCTAATCGATTACCCAATCGATTACCACGTCAGACTTAGCCATTCAACGGCTAGTTTTTGAACCTTAATCGATTATCCAATCGATTATGAACAACCTTAATCGATTGATGAATCGATTCAACACCCTTCTGTTCTCTCGCATAAACAGCAGTAATCGATCACCCGATCGATTACCAGACCCTATAATCGATTAGAGAACCTCTTAATCGATTGATCAATCGATTAAGAGAGAGCTGGGTAGATTACCCAATCGATTCAGCCACCTTCTGTTCTCGCATCTAAACTCTCTCAATCGATTAGCTAATGCATTACAACCCTCCTTAATCAATTGGCTAATGCATTAAAGTCCTCCTTAATCAATTAGCTAATACATTAAGGTCCTCCTTAATCAATTGGCTAATATTGCATTAAGGTCCTCCTTAATCAATTACTCAATGCATTAAGGTCCTCCTTAATCGATTACCTAATGCATTAAGGTTCACCTTAATGAATTAGCTAATCGATTAAGAACCTTTCTGTTCTGACTAAACAACAACCCAATCGATCACTTAATCGATTGATCAACCCTAACCTGCTTAGCTCAAGTCTAGAGTTCCTTCGTCTAGTTCCCAACTAGGACTTTTCTTGTGCCAGCATGCGATCTCCCCGATCCACCTGGACTTCACCTAGTCCCACTAGGTCTTTTCCCATGCCAGCGTGCGATCTCCCTGATCCACCTGAACTTCACCTAGTCCCACTAGGTGTGCCTAGTCCCACTAGGTCTTTTCCAATCAAGTGTCCAGTCAACCTTGACTCACTTGACTCACATGATATCCAAACATCATGCGATATTCAAACATCATTATCAAACATCGAAACATCCAACCTTAAGCTTACTAAGCTTAGTAGACATAAGCTCACCTGAGCCTAGTCAAACTAAGTCAACCCTGACCTAACCAAGATTGCTCCAACACAGGTAACATTGAATTAAATTCTAATTTTATTATCAAAAAGGTTTTATTGGTTGATAATTTTAAGTTTAACTTGCTTAGAATTAGTCAATTATGCGATACTAGTTATGTAGTCACCTTCACCAACTCTGGCTGTCTTATTAGGAACCTACATGACTCAAAAATAACCCTTAAGGGAGTAAGAAAGAATAATATCTATATTATTAATCTACCATCAACACCAAAGTGTCTTCTGACCCAACTAGAAGAAACTAACTTATGGCATAGAAGACTAGGTCACTCTCACACAAAATTAATTTCCAAATTAAGTCAAAACAGACTAGTTACGGAAATCCCTAAAATTAAAAACCTTGAAAATTCAATCTGCAACCCATGTCAACAAGATAAATAAACAAAATCAACTCACAAATCTACCTAATTAGACTTAACCCAAGCTACACTTGAGCTCCTACATCTAGACCTATTTGATTCTCATGGAGCCAAGTCACAAAGCGAAAATCGATACTGCTTGGTAATTATTGATGATTATTCTAGATATACCTAGGTTAGGTTTTTAAAAAACCAATGATGAAACATTTGAATCATTTAACAATTTATGCAAAATACTAGAAAATATAAAAGATACTCAAATTAAAAGAATAAGAAGTGATCACGGGGGAGAATTTGAAAATCAAATGTTTAATGAGTTATGTAAAATAAATGGCTATAATCATGAATTTTTCTGCCTAAGAACCCCCCAATAAAATGGGATAGTTGAAAGGAAGAATAGAACCCTTCAGGAAGCCGTCAGGACCATGCTCAACGAGTATAGCTTATCTAATCAATTCTAGGCAAAGGTAATTAACGCCGCCTATTATATTCAAAATAGGGTTCTAATAAAAAGTCACAAGAAAACACCTTATGAAATCTATTACCATAGAATACCTACCTTATATTGTCTAAGGTTGTTTAGTTGTAAGGTACATATCCTAAATACAAAAGACTACCTAGGAAAATTTCAATCATAATCAACCCCAGGAATTTTTATAGGGTACTCTATCACGAGTCGGGCATATAGGGTCTATAACAAACATACCCTTAAAATTGAAGATACCACGAATATTATATTTGACGAAGAAATAACAAACCCCAATACAATCAACTTAACCAATTCATCAAATCCAAGTACGTCGAATCAAGATCAAGATGAACCAATAATTGAACCGATAATTGAACAAACAATTGAATCAACAATTGAACCAATAGCTGAGCCAACTCATATTGTTGACCTATTCCAACTCAAAACCTACCAACTAGACACGAGGCTGAACCAAGTTCTAGGAGGTCTAAGAAACCATGACTAAATCACCCAACTGACCAAATTATGGGTGATCCAACCTTAGGGGTTAGAACAAGGTCTTCCTATAGAAACCTAAGTCAGGTTGCACTAATTTCAAAAATAGAACCAAAAACTATAGAAGAGTTCTTACCTGTCCCAGACTGGATCATTGCTATGCAGAGGAATTAGCATAATTTGATTGAAACCAAGTCTAGGACTTAGTCCCTAAACTAGAAGGTAAGTCTGTTATAGACACTAAGTTGGTATTTATGAACAAGTTGAATGACCAAGGTGAAATAGTAAGAAACAAAGCTCTCTTAGTACCTAAAGAATTTAGTCAAGTTGAGGTGTTAGATTATGATAAAACCTATGCCCCTGTAGCTAGACTTGAGTCAATTAGAATGTTACTAGCCTTTGCAACCTATAGGGGATTCAAGTTATACCAAATGGACGACAAGTCTGCCTTCCTAAATGATTTTATAAAAGAGGAAGTTTAATTATGTAGGACAACCCCCAGGTTTTGAGGACCTTGACTACCCTAATTATGTATTCAAACTTAGGAAAGCCCTTTACGGATTAAAACAAGAACCTAGGGCTTAGTATGAAAGATTATCCACCTATCTAATTTCTAAAAGTTTTAACCAAGGTCAAATTGACTCAACCCTATTTGTTATGTCTTTAGAAAAAGTCATTTTTATAGCCCAAGTTTACATAGATGATATAATTTTTGAATCAACTAACATTAATTTCTTAAAAGACGTTATTAAAATCATAGAAAATGAATTTGAAATGAGCCTAGTAGGAGAATTAATCTTCTTTTTAGGTTTACAAGTTAAACAAACCAAGGATGGAAACTACATTCACCAATCAAAATACGTAAAAGAAGTAATTATGAAATTTAAAATGGATAGTTCAAAGAATTTAAGTATTCCTATGACAACAAATGCCAAAATAGATAACGATCCTGAAGGTAAACCAGTTGATTTAAAATACTAGAAGTGCTATAGGAAGTTTGCTTTACCTAACTACTAGTAGACTTGATATTCTGTTTATAGTAGATATTTGTGCCATGTATCAAACTTGTGCTACGGAGTCCCATTTAACTATTGTTAAAAGGATCCTTAGATATCTTAAGGGCACAATAAATATAGGCATTTGGTACCCTAGAATGTCAAATTTTGAATTGTTAGGATTTTCTTACTCAGATTATGTAGGATGTAAATTAGATAGAAAAAGTATGAGTGGGAGCTATCAGTTACTAAGACAAAGTCTAGTTAGCTGGTGTAGTAGAAAGCAACATTGTGTTGCCTTATCCACAACTGAAGCAGAATATGTTGCTCTAGGGGAATATGTAGCCCAACTTTTATGGATGATGCATACCCTTAAGGACTTCAACCTAGACTATACCCAAACTAAAGTGTTCATTAACAATATAAGTTCAATCAACCTTACAAAGAATCCTATTCATCATTCCAGAACTAAGCATATTGAAGTTAGACACCACTTTATTAGGGATCACATAGCTAAGGGTGAAATCGTACTTGCACATATAGACTCAAAATCTAACCTACCCGATATTTTCACTAACCCACTACCTGAGTCAGAGTTTAGTTCACTAAGAAGGTAGTTAGGAATGTGTTTAGTAGAATAGGACTATTTTTTAAAAAAGATGTTTTATTATCTTATAAATTTTCTTTTAAAATCATATTATTTATTAAAAAAATGTTATTTAGTTTTTTTATATAAAAAGTTACCCCTTCAAAAACTACGTTTTTTCTATGAAATGGACTTAGCTTAGGACTTAACCCTAACATTGCATGCTCCTATAGATCTAGAAGCCAACATCTCACAAGCACAATAGGGTACTTTGATTGATAACCTAGATTGGGTTGAAATGCTTAGGTCTATGCCTTGACTCAAAATGCTTTAAATCAGTGCATGAAGAGCAGTTGGGGCGATAAATATAATTGAACAACAATCAAGTTAAGTATTCAAGCTTAGAAAGTCTAACTTTACCAAACTACTTAACTTGACTAACCCAAGTGAAAGCTGTTGTTATATAACAGTCAACTAGGTTAGACAGGGACCGAAAGAAATTAATTTGATCCATTTTTTTATAAAATGATTTTTTGTGCTTGGACTCACTAGAATGATAATTGGGCTCAAAACTTATTTGGGTCAAATTTAGTTCAATTCTATTACTTGCTGCTGGTCAATTTCTTTTATTATTTTTACAAAGCAAGTAGGCTCTGATACACAACAAGTTTTCATTTTTTTAATATATGGCAGGGGGGAGTAGAAAAAGTAAAATTAAAAAATATTTTTTTCCTTAAAAAATATTTTTTTCCTAAAAAAATGTTTTTCCAGTAATGTTAAAAAAAATGTTATTCCCCTCAATTTTTTTTTTGAAAAAGTAAAGTTGTTTTTTTTCTTCTTTTTCTAAAAAGTAAAATTTAAAAGAAAATTTTGTTTCTGAAAAGCTTTTGAGAAAATGTTTCCTAAATCAAAATCTTTTTAGAAAATTCTGTTTGAGAAAAACATTATGTTAGAAACAGTCAAGAATTGTTTTCTCAAGAATTTCTTTTACTCAGAAGTTTTCAAAAATTTGAAATTATTTTTACTTAGAAACTTTCAAAATTGTATATTTTCAAAAGCTTCAGGGGGAGAGTTTCAATCAAAAGGAGCTTTATGCAATATGTCAAAATTTTTGCTAAGTTTTTTCAAAAATATTGAAAATATTCTAAGGAAAAAGGGAGAGAGTTCTAATCAAGGGGGAGAGTAGAAAATTATTTTTCATTCCTTCCACTACATAATTATGATGTATCTTTTTCATGTTTGTTTTTTTAACTTAACTTTTGAACTGTGTTGCTATAAATAAAAAAAGTGAGATTGTTGGTACCAGAAGCACCAGATAGAACCTGGTTTTGATAATGACAAAGGTTTCAAAGTTAAGTTTATTTTGTGATCTAATGGATTTACCAAGTGTCCAGGAAAGTCCTAGTTTACCTAGGCACGAAGTCTTGACCTGCAGGGTTGAGCAAGAAGACCTGGCCAAGGGTTGGGCAAGAAACCCTAGTCATGGACTGGGCACCGAAGTCCTGATCCAAAGATCAGGTAGGAGTCTTAGTTAAGCGAGGATTGCGGAAAGAAGTAGAGGTGGGTTGAGGTACGGACGCCTCGAGATCCGACGGTCTCGTAGGCCGAGCAAAAGTCCAACCAGAGGAGTCGGTTGGCAAAAGGTAACTTCTCTTGAGAGGAGTAGGTGAGGGTGCATTCCCCGGATGAGGGAACAATAAGCATCGGTTTGACCTAGGGTTTCATTTTGAAATCCAAAGTCAGAACCAAAACAGCTCTGACTATTATTCATACAATTATTATCTATGTTATACAGTTCTTCGACTAACCCTGGTTGCAGGAGTGAAAGGAAGTAACTGCTACATCCCAGGCGCCTGAAAGGGTTCAGGCGCCCGAGATACCAGGTGCTCGACAGGTAACATGCGCTTGTCTTGAGGCTTTTCCAGCGAGTGAGTGGCTGAGCTGGCAGGTTGCCACGTCAGTAACTCAGGCACCCGTGAGCCAGCTGGCGCCTCAAATGTCCCAAACACCCAAGACTGAAGGATAGAGGTTTGGTCGAGTTTGCGCATAAGCACACGCCTAATTCGCTACACGTGGGAGGCGCCCAATAAGCCTCAGGCGCCCTAGAACAGGCTATATAAGGGGCTTTCCCCCTTTGCTTTCCAGAACATCTCAGATTAACTCAGAACAGCTTTCTTGTGACTCAAGCACTCCAACGCTCTCCGAATCTCTTTTATGCTCGAGTTTCCCGCGTCGCCAACGATCAAGATCGACGACACATTGCCCAAGATGCTCTGCAACCTTTCTTGTGTCATCGGTATAATTTAAATTCGATGTTTAATTCTATACCCGAATTATCTATTTGTAAAACTTATTCGAAGTATAAAATTGCCCAATGAAAATGGTCAAGGGCCATGGGCCTTGGTGTAGGAGTCGTTAAGGACTCCAAACCAAGTAAATAGAAACTTGTTAGCATTGTTTCTTTATTCTTCCACTGTGCTTTCTGTTTTTTCGAAAAATTTTAGTAATCGCTATTCACCCCCCCCCCCTTTATCAATTACAACGATCCCACACTTTGCTCTATCTTTGTTTTTGTCTTACTTTAATAACGAAAAGAATGATTTTTCGACCGAACGAGATTTACCTCCCCCTCCCCCCTTCCTTGGTACTCTATGACAAATTCAAGCATGAACTAAGAAGAAACAAGGAAATTGATAGAGGTATTGAGCATGTATTGGAAAGTAGTGGGGTATACCATAGATGACATCAAAGGAATCAACCCTTCACTATGTATCCATAGAATCCTTCTCAAAGATGACCACAAATGCTCAATGGAACACTAAAGGAGACTGAATCCTAACATTAAGGAAGTGGTTAGAAAAGAAGTCCTCAAACTCATAATGTAGAGATTATATAACCGACTTCTGACATTCCATGTGTTAGCCCAATATATATGGTTCCAAAGAAAGGTAGAATGATAGTTGTTGAGAACGAGAGAAATGAGTTGGTCCCTACCAGGACAGTGACCGGGTGGTGATTGTGCATCAACTATCGAAAATCAAATAATGAAACGAGAAAAAGATCACTTTCCGCTTCCATTCAATGATCAGATGCTCTAAAGGCTCGCCAAACACACCTATTGTTGCTATTTGGATGGGTATTCTTGTTTCTACAAATTCCCATACACCCATATGACCAAGAAAAGATCACTTTCACGTGCCCCCATGGGAATTTCTCATATAGACGAATGCCCTTTGGAATCTGCAAGGCTCCAGCTACCTTCCAGTGCTATATGATGTCTATTTTATCAGATATGATTGAAGACATAATGGAGGTATTTATGGATGATTTCTCCATCTTTGGGACTAATTTTGATGCCTATTTACGAAACCTTTCAAGGGTACTACAGAGATGTGAAGAGGTTAACTTGGTGCCAAATTGGGAAAAATATAATTTTATGGCAAAGGAAGGAATTGCTCTAGGACACAAGATCTCTAAGCGGGGGATTCAAGTCAATCAAGTAAAGGTTGAAGTTATTGAGAAACTACCTCCACCAATCAATGTCAAAGAAGTTATAAGTTTTTTTCGACATGTAGGATTTTATTGTAGATTCATCAAGGACTTCATGAAAATCTCCAAGCCTTTAACTAACTTACTTCTTAAGGATGTTGAGTTTTGCTTTGATCAGCACTATGTAGATGATTTTTAGTAGATAATGAGGGCCCTCACAACAACTATAATTCAAGTGCTAGATTGGGTACTCCCATTTGTGATAATGTGCAACACTAGTGATTTCATAGTAGGAGCAGTATTGGGACAGAGAAAGGGCAAGAAGTTGCATGTAATCCGCTACACTAGCAAAATATTGGATGATGCTCAAGTTAACTATGACGCGACATAACAGGAGCTGCTAGTAGTAGTCTTCGCTTTTGACAAGTTCATGCCGTATTTGGTTGGGTCGAAGGTGATAGAATATACGGATCATGAAGCCATTCGATATCTTCTGAATAATAAAGATGCTAAGTCATGACTTATAAGATGGATTTTACTCCTGCAAGAATTCAACTTAGAAATCCAAGACAAAAAAGGGGTAGAAAATGTTATAGTAGATCACTTGTTGAGAATCTATCAAGATATAGAAGAAAAAGTAAGAAATAATACACCGATCAATGACTCGCTATCGGATGAACATCTGATCTCCATTTCTTGTATAAACATGCCATGGTTTGCTAAAATTTCAAATTACCTTACGAGTGAGATTTTTCTAGCTAACCTTAGAGCCCAGCAAAGAAAGAATTTTTTTTTGCAAATGCTAAGTACTTTATGTGGGACGAACCTTTGATGTACAAGAAATATAGAGATGCCATCTATTGGAGATGAGTGACCGAGGATGAGCAGAAGGAAATATTGTATCGGTATCATTCATCATCATATGAAGGGCACCTAGGAAGTATGAAGATGACAACAAGGATTCTGTTGACAGGATTCTTTGGCCCCATATATTTAAAGATGCTCACGAGTTTGTACAATTATGTAACTGTTGTCAAAAACCAGGAAACATCACCAAACGACATGAAATGTCTCAGAATTATATTCTAGAAGTTGAAGTGTTTGATGTCTGAGGAGTTTATTTCATAGGACCATTCCCCTCTTCGTGCCGCAACAACTACATTTTGGTGGTGGTGGATTAAATATCTAAATGGGTAGAGGTCATTGGTTCACCTACTTGTAATGCTAAAATGGTGATAAAATTGTTTAAGAAGGTAATCTTCCCCCATTACAGAGTCTCCCGAGCAGTTATCAGTGACGGAGGGTCTCTCTTCATTGAGAAATAATTCAAGACCCTGCTTAAGAAATACGGGGTAAGCCATAAAATTGGGACACCATACCACCCCCAAACAAGTGTCCAAGTGGAAATCTCAAATAGAGAGATTAAAGCAATTCTGGAGAAAACAGTGTCAACATTAAGGAAAGACTGATCACTTAAGTTAGACGATGCTTTATGGGCATACCAGAATACATATAAGACCCCAATCAGAATGATATCTTTTTAGCTAATTTATGGGAAACCATGTCATCTTCAGGTGGAATTGGAGCACAGAGCATATTGGGCAATTCAAAGACTAAATTTTCATTTAAGGGCGACTGAGGAGAAAAGGAAACTCCAACTAAACGAACTCGATGAACTAAGATTGGATGCATATAAGCATGTGAAATCATACAAGGAGAGAACAAAAAAAGTCACGATGGACATATCATCTGAAGAGAATTTCAAGAAGGGGAATTGATGCTACTATTCAATTCAAGATTGAAACTCTTCCCTGAAAAATTTAAATCACGATGGATAAGGCCCTATAGAATACAGAAGGTATATCCCTACCGAGCAGTCAATATATGGAGCAAGGAGTCGGGAACTTTTAAAGTGAATGGACAAAGATTAAAGAGATATCTCCTAGAGATGCCAAACTAAGGAGATGAAAAATTAAGCTAATCTGAACCTCTTCCCATAGATTTAGCATCAGGGATCTAGCTCGAGACCATAAATGAGCACTTCTTGGTACTTGAGAGGGCATAAACCAGTTCTTCTTGGTACTTGAGAGGCAACCCAAGGGTTCTTCTAGTCAGTATTGTTTCTTTTTTTATCGCTTGCTAGCTAATTGGTGTGGTTTCCTCACTTTTTTATAGGATCAAGTCATTGAGAACAGCGAAGATTCAGGAATAAGAAGAAAAGGTACCCGAATGACTTGGCTAGGCGAATTTGCATGACTCGTGCGCACCCAGTCGCATGGCATGGCCGTGTGATTTTGGACGACTGTGCAGCACAGGCATAATGCGCATGCGTGCACTCATTATAAGTACTCCGGGTAAGTTTTGATGTGGTCAACCAAATCAAAGTTAGGCCCTGTTGGTATTTGATCACTGTGTCTAAGTGTGTAAGAGCTTAGGAGCACAGAAAATCAAGTGGAATATGTAGCGGAAGAGAAGGATGGCACAAAAAGGGAGCCGACGGGCTTGGTGGATCTGAGGGACCCGTAGGTATGTAGAAGAGTATGCCGGTGGTGCAAGAAGGACGCACGCGATGTCCGAGGCATGAGAAGGCCGGAGAAAGGTTCGGATGAGCCCAACTGTGGAAGGCCTGAGATTACCCAGATGCCCAACACTGGAAGCCTGATCAACGAGAGGTTGACTAGTCAACTCGGGAGCCCGTGTATGGGGACACCCCCATTCACTCGGGCGCCCATGTTCCCGAGCTCCCAAAATGACTCGGCCACCCATGTGACCATTCTCTATCTAGAAAGTAGTTGTTTCACGGTTGTTACGATATGGATAAGCATTGATCACATGTTAGGTATCCATATGAACTTGAGTGTCGAGAAGCACTATGCCAACATTGTGATAAGCATTCACAGGGGTTATAATAGACCCTTTAACTCAGTTCATTTCAACAATTCACTTGTAACGAAATCTTCTATTGTTCTTTTCATTCTTTCTCTTAGTTCAATACTGTGTAAGAGGCTTCTCTGCCCGCAATGAGTATTCTGGAGATTGTGCTATATTTGTCTTGGATTAGCAACCACTCAAGTTGCAACCAAGTAACTCGTCTGTGCTTCTGTCTTGTTAGTTATTTTATTTGATGTTATTGTTTTGCTTGTGAATTAATTTCTATCATTGTTAAGTAAGAACAAAAGATCGAAATTTATTTTTCAGGGGTAATTCTCCCCGCTCTTGCCGGCCGCACAATCCCAAAAAGTGGTATTAGAGCCAGGTTCACTTTTGAAAGACTAACCGCCTGATAAAGCAACAAGATGATAGATGGATCGAACATCTATCCACCGCCATTCATGGGAGAATTCATGTTTTGGAAACGATGCATGGAGATATTTTTCAAAACCAATTTTAATATCCTACTAACAATATATTAAATATGGTTTTGAAACATCCAAGGACAAGAACGGAAAGGAACTCGAAGAACACCATTGGACTGAAAATAGCGCAATGAGTTCACAGCAAATGGGAATCCCAAGTTCCACCCCTCAGCGTACTACCAACTAAGAACTCATAAGAGTCGACTCCTATACATCAGCAAAAGCTCTTTTGACCAAGCTTCTGACTCTATGAAGAATCGAAGGAAGCAGATCTGACTCCTTGATGGATACCGCTTCATCTTCAAAATACCAATTGAATGAAGAAACAACCTTCTAGATGAGTATCGATGAAGGGGGAGACTCGATAGAAAGTAGCGATGAAGGGGAAGTTTCGGTCTTCAAATATGATACGGTAAGTGAGGTATGTCTTCTACCTCCCGATAACTTTACTCTGGTATTAAAGCAATGACCAAGTCCCTATGTAAATTGAAATTATAGAATTTAGAATTGACTAGAAAGTTAGCTTCTCAATGCCTAATAGATATGTATGATAAACTAAAATTAGAAAATGAAAAATTGAAGACTCAAATAGAGAAACTGAAAAATAACCATACATGTTCAAATAGTTTTCAAAATTCAAAAGGTAAATATTTGAACGACTAAATTGGTATTTGATGCATCATAGGGGTCAAATTATAAAATTACCCAGAAACTATATTCCTACGAAATATTTGATAAATCTTGTTGGTAGGAACATGTTTTGGATCCCTATGATGGTACTAAATTGTTAAATTTTTTATAATTAATTTTTTCTTAATTGTTAATTAATGTTTTATTTGCCATCTTTTTAAAATTTTTGTTCGAATATATAATTATTGCAGAAAGTTTAGTTTTATATTTATAAATATAAATATAGGGTTCATTGTGATCTATCTATAAATATTTTTCTATTTTTTTACTGTTAAATAAATTTTATTAAATTTTCATTAGAAAATCAAATTTTAAAATTTAAAAATACATAAAAAATTAATTTTCACAAAATCCAATTTTTGGAGATCTATAGAATATCTTTTGAACATTGAGAAAAAAATTTAATTTTTTTTTGAAATCTAATTTTAAACATTATCTTTTCATAAATTATCAACTCTGAATTCAAAATTATTTTCTTACAATTAGAAATTTTATTTTATGCTAAAAATGATTACACTGATGTACCTGACATTTTTCTCACTTGGATAAAAATTTGAGCATTTTCTGAATAAGAAATAAAATTTTATAAATTCTTTTAAAAAATTAGAGAATTAATTTCAACAATACTCTCAGATCGATTTTTTGACCAACTAGATTTTCTAGTGACTAAATGTTCGCTTTGACATAGTCAAATAAATTTTCAAAAAGTTTTAGTAAATGGATAATTTTCTACAATTTTTTTCAAATCGCATTGTGAAAGGCCTTTTATCTTCTAAGTCATTTTATCTCTTAATTAGTTTTTTTTATGTGATCAAACGGGGAGAGATATGATTTAATCTAAGGGAAGGGTTAAATTGCATATTTTTTCACTTCACATTGCAAATTATTTCATCACTTATTTTTATTTCATATTTTTGTTTGTGGTTAACCCTAACTTAACTCAGGTTGATGTACAACTAAAAGGGAGAGGTTGCAAGTACCTCGGGTAGGCTTTTATATGGTCAACTGAGTCAAAGTTAGATCCCATTGGTATTTGATTCCTGTGTCTAGGTGTGCAAGAGCTTAGGAGCATAGGATGTCGAGCGGAAGATGCAGCAGTCGAGAAGGAGGGTACTGGAAGGCAGCCGACAGGCTCAGTGCATCCGAGGGACACGGAGGTCTGTGGAAGAGTACACTAGTGGGGCGAGAAGGATGCTCGCGACATCCGAGGTACGAGAAGCCGGGAGAAAACACCCTTGAGGAGAAATCTAGAGAAGGGTTCGAGTAAGCCCAATTGTAGAAGGTTCGAGATCACCTAGAAGCTAAATGCTGGAAGATAGGTCAACGAGCGATTGACAAGTCAACCCAGGCCCCTTTTCACTCTGGCGCCCGTGTTCCCGAGCGCCCGAAATGATTCAGGCACCCGTGTGACCATACTCTATCCAGAAAGTAGTCGTTTCATGGCAGTTGTGACATGAATAAGCATTGACCATGTGTCAGGCGCCCATATGTACTCTGGCACTCGAGAAGCGTCATGTCAACATTGCGATAAGCATTCACAGGGGCTATAAATAGACCCCTAAACTCAATTCATTTCAACAATTCACTTATACCAAATCTTCTATTTTTCTTTTCATTCTTTCACTGAGTTCTCAACTGTGTAAGTGGTTTTTTCCGCCCATAAGGAGTATTCAGGAGATTATCCTATGTTTGTCTTGGATTAACAACCACCCAGGTTGTATCCAAGTAATTCATCTATGCCTCTATCTTGTTAGTTATTTCATTTTTATGTTATTGTTTTTCTTGTGAACTAACTTTTATCTTTTTTAAGAAAGAACAAAAGATCAGAGTTTGTTTTTCAGAGGCAATTCACCTCCCTCTTGCCGACTGCATGATCTCGACATGTATGCGTTGGGGGGGGCGCCATTTGGCATGGCCCAAGCGGTTTTCACCACTATGCACACGACATAGTCATGCAATTTCGCATGGTCGTGCCACTCCTCCTACCTACACGTCGCCAAAATACATGGTCGTGCACCCCCTCCCTCCTCTCCCATTTGCCTCCTTCCCCCTCTTCTCTTTACACACTATTCCTCCCACCCTAAAACTCTTCTCCTTCACTCTCCTTACAAATAAGGATCCTCCCTCTTCTCCTTCCCTCCTTTTACACTCCCCAACTCAATGAATGTTAAGAAGGTTAAAAAAAGAGCATGCTTCTTGGGAAGTGTGTGCATCAAGAATCAAAGGGAAGGACAAGCTTGAAGCCATGGAAGAACACAGGGCATGCATCGAATGTATCTATAATAATTTCGGCATTATATTCCATGATGATGAACAAAAGATATGTTTTGATATTCTAGTGAAATTCCCTATTAGAAGCAATAGATATTTAGATTTCCATGCCTTGGGGATCTTAGAATCCCAAAATGATGTTGAATGATTGATCAACAGAATTGAATGGAACAATTTCGTCTAAAGGAACTACCTGACATACCCAAGAGCGGTCATAGAGATACTAAGCTCTATTAATTTTTGCTACACATATGGGAAAGGGAAAATTTCTTTTTGATTGCTTAATGAGAATTATGAATGGATAATAGAGAAGTTTAATTCTTGCTTTGATTTACTATACAGAGTATATCAACAAGTCCCAGGTAACTTTAGCTGCACTACGGTATAGAGAATAGTAGGTGGCCAAGATACATTTGAAGACTCCTATTCAAAAGCTACTCAATTGGTTAACCCCATATTCTGCTACCTTCACTTAGTCATGAGGCACCCCATTTATGGAAGAAGCACTAGTGAAGGGATGGTGCGTAAATGTGAGTTGCATTCCTTGTGGGGCATGATCAAGGGGATTAACATTGACACAGGATTTTATTTTGTAAAATATTTAGTAAAATTGGATAAAACACCCTCACATAGCCTAATCATTTTAGGATGCTTACCACCCTGATTGCATTAGTTCTAGATATTGACCTAAAGGTTTTAGACATGGTAGATACTTGTCCTAGATTAGCTATGAATACATATTTGACAATACAAATGATTTGTAGAGATAGTAAGGGATACAATCTCATATTACCAAACAAATCTATGTTGAAATTGCCAAACCATGAATTAACCACCATACACATAGAAGACAATTAGTTACTTCTGAACATGATAAATCAACCCTTACAGATTGACACTACAGCTCACAAACCACCAAGAAACTACCTTCTCTCAAAATTTGACTTTTCAGAGTTTCGTGATATTCTTGACGCTCTTCATCATAACTAAACCATAAACAAAACCATGCTAGAACAACAACATACAATTTCAAATGAAGTGTTCAAATATTTATGAAATTAAGTTAAAAGAGAGAGAGAGTAATGTTTGAGCAAACCACCCACTTCATGGGTGGTGAGAGAAGAATGGAAGGAAATGAAGAATTTAGAGTAATAATGATACAAATTCACTTGGAAATTAATGTCATATACAAATATCATCAAAAATTAGACGTGAAATTTGATGTAAGTGTGCCTTCTTCCCATGATTCCCTGATTACTTCATCCCCTTCCCCTACATAAAGTGCCCACCTTGGCCACTCTACGATTTAGTTCATGAGGACACTGAACAGTTCGAGTCTAGGTTGAGTTAGGACTTGTACATTGTTTTATTTGTTTGTCTGTTCTAGTTTAGTTTGATTGCATGATCTTTTAGTTCCATTTCAATTGAATAGTAAAGTTCTTAGGTTGTGTTTCATCATATATATATATATATATATATATATATATATATATTACTATTATTTTGTCTTGTTTTCAACTCTCGCATTCTAGTTTTGCATTTATGTTATCAGTTATCAGTGCTAGTATGTTTGGAGAATGATTTTTCTCTATCTTCATTAATATGAAATGAATATCACTTTATGAAAACATTTGTGGATGACCTAGTTTTAGGATCTCTTTTCACTTTGCTTATTTCGAATAGTGGACAACTTGATAAATAGTCATGATTCATACGACTTGTGAGTACTTGTGTCCCATGGTGATTTTTCTAACTGCATTTTGGTTACTGAATGTTGATCAAATCATTAAAGTTCAATTGGAAAAATCTTATCTCTATCATACTTGTATAGACTTGCAAATTCTGATAGTGCTACACCTCTAAAGCACACAAAAATACATTTTAATTGAATAAGGGACTAAAAAATAGTATCATGAGTGGAAACTAATGATTTACCCCTTTGAGATCGAGTTAGGTTATTGGGAAAATAAATATTAGATTTCCCTTGATTCTGAGTATGCCTTTGAGACCATGGGCAATTAGAAAAAGATGAACCAAGCGTGTGGCAAGTAAGTGTCTATCACCGAAATATGAGGGAATCAGTTTGATAACGATTTGACTAGGCATTAAATTTGATACTTGGAGAAATATGGTCACATATCGCACCGAGCATGAAGAACTACTTCTTAGACCACACTCAAATCTATTTTTATATCATACTCATTAATGAAAGTGTTTGATAGAGTCAGGTCAAGTCACTAGGAATTATGATGCACTACAACTGATACATAAGTACAATGCGGAGTATCTACTTGAGGACAAATAAAAGATTAAGTTTAGAGGTGTGATGAGCATAGATTAGACATGTTTTTATACTATTATTAACGCTCGTTCACTTGCTTTTCTTGTTTCTAGTGTACATTATTGCACCCCTTATCATTTTTATTAGTATAATTACTTCCCTTGGTTCAGAGATCTACTCTTTACTTGTTTTCATTGACAAGATATGATCTGGAGTGAAATGGAAGTGAAATGGGGGCATAAAGGAGCTCGGAGTCGGAAGCAGCCAAGGGGGTCATGTGGCTCCACACAGCCGTGTGGCTTGGCATGCCATTTGGCACGCTCCGTGCCACGACAGCTGGAGGCTGCACGACATAGCCA
Source organism: Boesenbergia rotunda (assembly GCA_024364735.1). NCBI lineage: Eukaryota > Viridiplantae > Streptophyta > Magnoliopsida > Zingiberales > Zingiberaceae > Boesenbergia > Boesenbergia rotunda. Next base: position 98,896 of record JAGFNQ010006989.1, read on the forward strand.
TGCCCCCCTAGGAAGAAGCACAACCCATGCCATTTTGGCCGCCACAAGCACGACACAACCATGTGATCCCATATGGTTGTGCCGCCGGGAGCAGCAGGGGGGATGCCCTTTACTATAAAAGGTGCTTTTCCTTCCCCTTTCTTGTGGAGGAAGTTTCTCCCTTTGAAAGATCCATCTCTTAGAACCACCTCGCATCTCCGGTGGTCCAACGATAATCTGAGAACTTCTCCGGTGTATTCAACGTCTCTACAGCCTAGGGATTGGTTCTGAAGACTCTTCTCGTCACCAGACTAAGCTTTCTCTCTCTTTCTTCTTGTTTTATTGTAGAATACTTGTCATGATGGCTTTGGCTCTTTTCTTTGAGTTTATGGAATAGATTCTTCTTGTTCTAGGGCCTAGGGAGTAGTTGCGATATGTATTTGATGAAACCCTATAGATTTGCTTGTACCGTGTATTGATGATATGTTTTATGTATTATTCTTGTTTGATGAAATGTTAATGTAAAGAGTTTATGCTTGATTTCATCGAGTGTAGGCCTTAATATAGTGTTTGATTAAATAATATATGTGTATAATGGTCTCCATCTAGGAGAGATGCTCATGGTTATATGCACATGGAGCCCTATGTGACAAGGGTATCCTTTAACCGGACAACCTTGAGTGTTACCTTAAAATGGAGACAACTTCCATCCAAGAAAAGATCTAGTAGACACTTAATAGGGTTTCCCTAATTCTACGTTAGGAGATACTTGTGTAACCTAGAATATATGATCGAGGAGCCCTTTGTTACAAGGATAATTCCTTAACCGGACATTCAAAGTTGCCTCGTCTATCTAATGACACTGAATGCCCATGGGAAGATACTATGGTACATCATTCACAAGTTTGTATCAGTAATTAACTAGACTTCTTACATACATAAATGTAGAGACCAAGACATTAGTTATCCATAGGGCATCAATAACCATCACAACGAGACCTAAACCTTAGGGCATTCTCCTACACTAGTCTTCCTCTCTCGACTTTCTAGCCCTTTTCTCTTTCTCTCTAGCTCTTCCTTACCTTGCGATCGCTCACTCTTTCAGGTAGTCTAGTTAGTTCACCTTGCAATTTCTCTAGTGCTTGCCTCATCAGTCCTTGTGGATACGATAACTTTTATATTACATGACGACATTTCTGTATACTTGCAGACCCACCGTCATTGATATTCCCTTTGAGACTAATGCACCATACTCTCCTTCAAAAGGATCTGCTTTTGCTAGATCCTAACTGTAGGATCATAGAGAGTGATAGAGGGGGGGGGATATCACATTCAAAAAACTTATTCAGATTTAATCAAGTTACCCAACGAAAAAGTGAATGCAAGAAAAATAATCGCTAACATTGCTTGTTTTTACTTGGTTCGGAGTCTATAACGACTCCTACTCCAAGGTCCACGGTCTTTGACCATTTACATTGGGCAATTCATTAAGTCGTGAATGATTTTACAAATATACAATATTAAGTACAAGAAAGGCAATAAGTATACCAACAACTTTAAATGAAATGAATAAGTGGCGCGTCATTGTCGGAGTAGTGTTTTATCATCTTTGGATCGCTTCAGAGCAGCACACAAGAGCATAATAGTCGTAAAAAATTGATGTCTGAAGTCTCTGGCCGAAACCCCTTATAAAGGGTCATATGGGCTCTAGTGTGCCTCTAGGGGTGCCCATGTTGCTGTGATTTAGCCGCGTCCTCATCTGTTGCCTGGTCCAAGTCTTATCCATCTCGGGCGCCTGACAGCTTCTTGGGTGCCTATGTTGTTGATGTGGCGACTCCATCTAGCATACGCCAACTCATCCTTGCCTAGGCTAAGTCACGAGTACATGGGTGACTGAGACCTCTCGGGCGCCCAAGACCTCTCGAACGTCTGTGTTCTCGGGCGCCCGAGTCCTCTCGAGTGCCTGAGTTGCTGTAAGTCTTCGCTTAGCTGCAACATGGGTTAGTTCAATAATAATATGTAAAGGAATGGCATGCAAGACAGTCAATGTTGTCTGATCCTGACTTTCAGGTTTCAACTAAAACTCTGTGACGAACCGACGCCTACTATTGTCTCTTCTGGGGAATGCGACATCACCTACTCCACTTTGGAGAATTTACCTATTTTCCACTAGCACCTTTGGTTGGACTTTTGCTCGGCCTCCGAAGACTTTGGATCTCACGACGTTCGTACCTGGACCCATCCCTACTTCTGTCCATTGTCCTCACTCATCTAAGACTCCTGCCCGATCTTCTGGATCAAGACTTCTGTGCCCAACCCCCAATCAGGACTTTGTGCCCAATCATTTGAACCAGGTCTCCGTACCCAGCTTCACTCTCCAGGTCTTCGGTGCCCAACCCTCGATCAAGTCTTTGTACCCAACTTCCAAACCAGGTATTCGTGCCCAACCCTCAATCAGGACTTTGTGCTCAATCTTTCGAACTAGGACTTCGTGCTCAACCCTCAGTCAGGCCTTCGATGCCCATTCCTTGGCCTAGACTTCGTGCCCAATCTTGCAAATCAGTACTTAGTGCCTAGGTAAACTAGGACTTTCCTACACACTGAAAATTACACGTTAGATAACAAATAATACTTAACATGAAACCCTTTGCCAATTTCAAAACAAGGTTCGATATAGTACTTCTATCATAAACAATCTTCCCCTTTTTGATTTATGGCAAAATAATTCAAAGATAAGTAAACATTATAGAAATTAAAATAGAAAATTTAAAATCAATGAAACATAACAATTTAGAACATAGAATAAAGTTTCCTCCTAAATTTATGATACTCCCCCTGAATAATTATGTTATAAAACACTTAACTTTGACTTTTCTCTTCCTCTTTCACATATATTAAAAACATAGAAGGGTGAACATAAATTTTTAAGTGGGAACCTGAAAAAACTCTATAAGTTTTGTAATTAAAAAAGTAAACATTGATTTTGAAATTAAATTTTTAACCAAGTAAGAAAGAGAGAGATGATGTTTTCTGGTTTTTCAAAAATAGCTTTCAGTATAACAAAATTAGTTTTCCCAAAGATTGCACACATTTTCAAACCATAATTTTGAAGATATGAATTGGTCTAAGTATACAATTTTCAAGATAAATAAAAATTCTAAAATATAAAATTCTTAAGCAAAGGATAAATTTTCTAAGTAAATATATTACTGTTTCAAAGCAGCAAAAAAACCTAAGAGAGACTTTTGAAAAAATTTGCAAAGAAAAGTATTTTTGATAATATTTGTTAACTTAAACTCGAAGTAACATAAAAAAAAATTCACATTGCTCTCCCTTGAAGTATTACTCTCCCCATGAAGCTTTTGATAAAAGAACATATATTTTGAACTTACTTACAAAACCTTTAAGTTTTGAGAGATTTGAACAACATGACTTATTTATTCTCTCCCCCTAATGTTTTGGAAAATATACATTTTTAAAGAGTTTTGAAAAAAAAACTTAGAAAAACATTCAAAGAAAGTTTTCAAAAAAAAAAATTTGGAATGATTTCCAGTCCAAAATATAAGTTTAGTTATTAAAGTCTGGACTGAAATAATGTAACATTTTTGAAAACAAAGTAGGTTTTTAAAGTAAAAGAGAATAGATTTAAAAAAACTTAATAAAAATATTTATATGAAGAAATAATATCTTTTTAAAATAAATTTGAAGAATAAACTTTGGGCATAGAGTTGAAGTCATTTGTAAACAATTAAGTAGTATTCATTATAAATTAATAACTAAAGCAATTTAATAATTAAATTAAGTTTGAAACAAAAATTATATTTGAAATTTGAAAAATTCAATTAAGTTTAAAATTTGAAAACTTAAAGTTTGATATATGAAAGGCTATGTTTGAAAATCGAAAAATTATGTTTGAGATTAGGTTTGGAAAAAAAATTAAATTAAGTTTGAAATTTGAAATTTGAAATGTTCAAGTTTAAAATTGAAAAATTGAAAATCTTAAGTTTGAAATTTGAAAAGTTTAAGTTTGAAATTTGAAATTAAAAAAAAAGTAAATTGAATTTAAAATTTGAAACTTTAATTTTTAAATTTAAAATTAAAAAAATAAATTGAGTTTGAAATTTGAAATGATAAGTTTAAAATAATATTGATTTTGAAAAATTGAGTTATGTTAGATTTTGAAAAGTTATTTTTTAAGAATTAATTAAGTGTTTTAAGTAAGAATTTTAATAGGGGTAATATTTTATATTAAGTTAATAAATTTAATATAAAATTAATTAGGTTTACTAGTTAGTTGGGTTAGATTAGATTTTTAAGTTCTTATCATCTCACCTATTTCTAAGTGACAAAAAAGGAATACCTATTTTGTGAGATGTATTAATTTTATCTTGAAATTTAAAGTGAAGACTAAGATTTGATTGAGGCCTTGAGTTAGATTCAAGTTTAACAAATAGTAACTTAAAAATACATTTCAATAATCAACTTTCAGGTCTTAACGAGGCACATCAACCTCCTTGAGTATCAGAGCAATGACCCTTTCGAAGACAAAGTCTTTTAAGGAAAGTATATTTTTAAGTTACTCATTGAGAAACTCTAGTCTAACTAGTTAAGGATACGGCGAGGTAGCTTCGGCTAGTTTCACCGGGCTAAAAAGTCCAAATAGGGTATGTCTCACCCTACCTAACTACCTAGAAAGGTTTTTCTAATGTATTATCAGCTCACCCCACCCTAGTACTAGATTATTTAAGTTTCAATCAAGACTAGTCTTTAACTAATTATTTCCAACCTATGCATGACAATTTTGCAAAAATTAAATAAACAAGAAAACAAGCCGGTTAATTGGAGAAAACTCCCCAATCCCAAATTGACCTTTGCATGCACTCCCCACTTGATAAATTCTTTGCATTCACTCCCTGATGGATTGAGTATAAAAAAGTAAAAACTCAGTATACATCGTAAAGATTTGAGTATAAATTGTTTGAGATTGAGTACTAATTCAAGAAATTTGAGTACAAAGTTTCGGTGACCCCTCATGTGAAAATCGTGATGTGACGAGTATAAAAGAGTGAAAACTCAGTATATATTATAAAGATTTGAGTATAAATTATTTGAGATTGAGTACTAATTTAAGAAATTTGAGTATAAAATTTCGGTGACCTCTCATGCGGAAATCTTGATGTGGTGGATGCAACCTCATATACTCAAATTTCTAAATTTTATACTCAAATTTTTTCAAATAATACTCAATCTAAATCAATTCATACTTAAATTTTGATAATGTATACTGAAATTTTTACTATATACTGAAACAATATATACTCAAATTTTTTCAAATAATACTCAAATTTCTTAAATTAGTACTCAATCTCAAACAATTTATACTCAAATCTTTACGATTTATACTGATTTTTTACTCTTTTATACTGATAAAAAAAATAACACACAAAACTGTCTTGTCAATCCCATCAAGGAGTGCATGCAAAGATATTTTTGGTTGGGGAGTGCATGTAAAGCCCAATTTAATGTTGGGGAGTTTTCTCAAATTTTCCCAAAACAAGCAATCAGAAAAGTATGCAAAATTTATCTAATAATAGAATAGTCTTTCTATTGGATCCCCCGGATCAAAAACTCAATATGATCTATCTAAGTAATGAATTTGATACTTTGGGATCCAATAATGGTTTCGTCCAGCTTGATTTGTCAAGCTAAGTTTTGAGACCCATGCTTGGACTCGGGTGTTGGTATGGTTCACAATAGAAAAGTATGATCTAAGTGATAAAAAAATTAAAAAAATAACTTCCAATTTTTGATAAGCCACTAGAATTTTACAAGAGGATAAAGTTTCTTAAGAAGAGAGGAAAGTTTCCAAAAAAAAAATTCTAATTTAGAAAGAATTTATTTTTTCAAAATAATTTCTAAGTAAATTCATGATCATTTGAGAGATTTTTAAGTAAAACCAAGATGACGAAAAATTTCTAGATTTTGCGAGTTGGCAAGATTATTAATTAATTTTACTAGTTTATCAATTTTACTCTTCACAATATTATTTTCTTGTCTTAATTTTCTAAAATTTCAATTAATTAATTTACATGAATTAATTAAGTTACTTGAGCATGCATCCATATCTAAATTAGACCAAGAATGATTAGCTACGTTATTAGCATCTAATGTAAAAATTAGATTTTCATATAATGTAAATTTATCAATCTTGATTGCTTGTCTTGGATCCTTGGGTCTTCATTCATGCATTCATCTTTGTAATTGTTGGACCGGTGATGTCGATAGAGGGAGGGGGGTGAATATCGACTGTAAAAAATTCTCGTGGAAATTTGTCTTTCGTAGACTTTCATTCTAGACTCAGAGTTAGTGCAGCAGAAAATAGAAAGAATGAAAATAAAGACAACACAAAATGCACACGGGATTTACTTGGTTCCCAACCCCCCAGGGTCAGTACATCCAAGGCCTAAGCACGGGAACACTCATCCACTAATGGTCTCCTTTACGGACTTTTCGGAGGCGGAGAAACCCATCTTACAGTGCAAGATTTACAATCACAAAGATAGATAAATTGAAATGTAGAATGTAAATTCAAACCGAACAAAAAGAATTGAAGACTCGGCCGATCTGGACATCCGAAGTGTCGCGCACTTCCTCCCGGAGCCTCCTGGTCGTAGAACTTCGTCGTTAGTGCTTTTTCTTCACTTGGGAAGCTTAGAATGGTTTCGAAAAGTTGTGTGTTGAGCTGAGGGGTCGATGCCCCTTTTATAGTCTTCATTGGGGCGCCTATGTTGAATGGGGTGCCTCACAAAGGCTTGGTCAAAGTTTATCTCCGCGTCGAACTCGCAGCAGCAGATAACCCTGTAAACCAGGGCACCCTGTATCATTGAGGCACCTCATTGATCACAGGCGCCTGCTTCAATGAGGCGCTTGGGTCCATTAGGGCGCCTCCTTCATTGGGGGAGCCCAGGAGCCCTTTTCCTGCCTCGTTTGTTAGGTTGTTTGCCTGCTTTGTCTTCACTTTTAGGTACCTGCAAGATACATAAATACAAGGCAAATACACATACAATCATAGCCTTAACGAAATGGTTCTGACTTCAGATTTCCGTAAACCCTAGGTCGAACCGATGCCTAAGTTCCCACCCCCGGGAACGCGCGCCTTTCACCAACTCCTCCCAGGAGACGATTGCCACCCAGTCCATTCAGGTGGACTTTTGCTTAGCCTTCGATACTCTCGGATCTCAAGATGTCCGACCCTCGACCCGTCTCTAGTCCTTAGTCATCTCTCAGCTAAGTTGCTCAATCCCTCGGACCAAGACATCGTGCCTGACTTCACTTGTCAGGACATTTGCCCAGCCCTCGGCCAGGACTTAGTTCCCAATTCCATGAACCAGGACTTCAGTGCCCAACCCTCGGCCAGGACTTAGTGCCCAGTTTCACTCACTAGGTCTTAGTGCCCAGCTTCACTCACCAGGTCTTAGTGCCTAGTTTCACTCACCAGGTCTTAGTGCCTAGCTTCATTCACCAGGTCTTAGTGCCTGGGTTAACTAAGACTTTTCTTCACTTTGTTCTAGTTTTTTTGACTACCCTTCCCTTGTTCAATGTATCGCTGACTTAAGCATATTGTCAAACATTGAAACACTTAGAGGAGGACATCACTGATGCATCTTGCACCAATAATCTCCCCCTTTTTGATGTTTGATAATATCTTAAGTTAGATTGGTTGAAAGGGCTAAATCATAATTCTTGAAAAATGATCTAAGTTTTGAAAATAAGTTTTGATTCTTTGGGAAAGCTCTCTATCCTTTGGGAGTAAAAATTTCTAACTTAAGCTCACTTCTTCCCTTTTTCGAAAAAGACATTTTGATTTCATTTGATCCTTTGGTAAGAGAGAAAAAATTTTAAAAAAATTCTAACTTAAGCGCACTCTCCCCCTTTGTCATACATCAAAAATCACTAAAAACGCTTGCACCAACAATGAATAAAAAATATTGTGCAAAAAAAAAAACTTTGAAAAGTATTGTGCAATTCTTTAAATTTCTCCAAAAAAAAATTCCACTTTTAAAATTATTGTGCAATTCTAAAAAATATTTCGTGTTTGTAGGAAAATATTTGAACCTTGGAAAAATTCTTGCCTTAAAAAAACATGCATTTAGAAAAGATTTTTTAGAAGATTGCCCTCATAAAAAGATTTTCTACTTAACACGTAGTGCATTTTGAAGAATACTGTGAAAAAAAAAACATGAAAGATATTTTACACTTAACACATTTTCACTTTGAAAAAGATTGAAAAAATTGTTCTTTGAAATATGTTAGTATTTGAAAAATATCTGTACTTTTGAAAAATATATTGAACTTTTTTGAAATTGCAAGTACTTTTTGAAAAATGCATTGAACGTTTTGAAATGCAAGTACTTTTGAAGAATATTATGAACTTTTGAAAAGTATAAGTACTTTTCGAAAAATATTAGCATTTTTGAAAAGTATAAGGACTTTTTGAAAGATCTTGAAAAAATATTTGTGCTTTTTGGAAAATGCAAGTACTTGAAAAATATTATGAAAATTTTTGCAAAATATTAGTACTTTTTTTTAAAAAAATATTACTTGACTCATATTTTGAAAGTACTTAAAAAATATTATTTTTAAAACATAATATTTTACTTGACTTGGTTTCTTTTTCAGTCTGACACAATCTAAGGAAACCTTGTTAACTACAATGGCATTTCCCTAAGTGTCCTGGAAATTCTCCAAACTCAAGTAAATATTATTTCTAAAAGTATTTCAGAAGGATTTTATAAACCAAAATTTTTTTTGACAAACAAACTAATAGTATTTTGAAAGCCAAATTACTTATGTTTTCAACATGATTTTGAAAATATCGTTCACGAAAATCTATTATTTGAAATGTTCAATAACACTTTTAATTTGACCTCCCCCTAAACTTGACCCAGTCCTAGGAAGCTTGTTGGCCACAAGTACTCTTCCTCTGAGTCTTTAGGATTTGGTTTAGATCAAAAGAATTATTTAATAATTTCAAAAATAATTGCTAGAAAATTTTTTAGGAAAATACTTGTCAGAATGTTTTCTTTTAACTTAGACTCCCCCAAAATTTGACACATACTAGGAGTCCTTGTAGATCATGAAGAAGCTTTCCTCAATGACTTTAGGGTTTATCAGAATCAAAAGAATAGTTTTGATTGACATTTTGAGTATGGTAATTTTCAACAAGATAATTTTTAAAGCATAAGTTTTTTCAAAAGCATATGTGATAGTAATTAAGGTACAATTTTTGAAAAATATTTTAAAAGATAGTGATGTTGAAAGCATAATTTTTGAAAGACAATTTAAAAGATAGTGATTTTTCAAGCATAATTTTTGAAAGACATTGAAAATTTTAAAAGAATAAATTACTCCCTCTGTATCGTTTGACTCTATCTAAGTGCCTTAGGGGAATTTAGTGTTGACCTAAGAGGCTTGTGTCTAATTGTGTAGGTCAAACAATTTTCAAAAAGATATAATTTTGAAAATGTACAGTATATAAGCACTCAAACAAGCATGAAATCCATAAAAATATTATTATATTAAAGCACTATTTTGAAAATATATTTTTAGAAAAATATTCTAAGAAATTTGGAAAACAATTTTGAAACATATTTTTTAATTTATTAGTCCTTAACATCTCACCCATTCTAGATGTCTCAGTACAATCAAGCATGGTTGCCTTATGGGTGAATTGTGAGATTCTTGAATTATTTTTCTTAATTTATTGTTAAATCTAAGATTTAATCGAAACATGTGTTAGATTCAAATTTATCAAATAGTAAAGTGAATTTGATTTTCGGTAATCGGTTTCCAGGTCTTGGCGAGGCACAGTGGTCTTCTTTGGCCGTAGCCTTATTGGAGCAACAACCCTTTCCTTGACGAAACCTTTTATTGAAAATTCATTTTCAAATTACTTCTTGAAAAATTTTAGTCTAACTAGCTTAGGTTTTGGATCGGTAGCTTCGGCTAGTTCCACCAGACGTCTTCCATAACGTACTATCATCTCACCTCCACCTAATACTATGTTGGTGAAGTTTCAACTAGTCTTTTTCCTATAGCCGTTCTAAATCATGAATAAAATTAAACATGAATGATATGACATATATTTTTAAAAAACAGCAAATGCATGGCATGTCAGTTATGCATGAGTCAAATAATTCAAATCATTTTACTTAAGTTTCTAATAATGTATCAAATTCCTGATTTAATACATGTCGTGTGAACCCGCGAATATGCCAACCCACTTTGACATATTTAATATTATTAATTTAATTGTTACAGTTTGGGTATGTTTTATTTAATTTGAGTTTAAGTTATTTAAACTTGAAGTTTAGTTAATTAAGAATTAGGATTAATTAAAGTTAAATTAAGGATTAATTAAAAGTCAAATTAAGGGTTAATTAAAGTTAAAATAATTAAAAATTAATTGAATTTGACTTAATTAAGAATTAATTGAATTTAAATTAAGAATTAATTGAATTTGAGTTAATTAAGAATTAATTGAATTTAAATTAATTAAGAATTTGAATTAATTAAGAATTAATTGAATTTGAATTAACTAAGAATTAATTGAATTTAAATTAATCGAATTTGAATTAATTAAGGATTAATTGAATTGAATTTGAATTAATTAATTAAGGATTAATTGAATTTGAATTAATTAAGAATTAATTGAATTTGAATTAATTAAGGATTAAATTAAGGTCAAAAATTAATTAACGTTTAATCAAAGTGTTTAAGGTTTATCTTGATTTAAGTTTCAAAATTTCTGGGTTGGTTAAAAGTTGTAGGTTTAATTTCATCATTTTCATTATTTCGAAAATATCTGATTCATTTACTGTTTCTTCTTTATCTAATTTTTCAAGTTTTTCTAATAATTCTAATTTGTTTGAATGTTTGTAAACTTTATCCACTATAGCCTTGATTGTGGAAAAATCATCTTCCTCCTCATCCTTATAGTAGGTGGAGTAAATTGGGCTAGTTAATGTTTTATAATGGTTTTCAGAATTATCCAAGAAAATAATTAAATTATCGTCTAACGAATTTTCAATATCCTCAAAGTTATCTTTAATATCCTCAATAATATCCTCAGAAAGGTCATCCTTATCCTCAGAAATATCTTCAATATTTTCAGAATTAATCTCAAAGTTTTCAGAATTAATTTTAAAATTATTATTACTTTTTTAGATTTAATTTCAGGATTATCCTTAAAAATTTCATAGTTAATTTCAGGATTATCCTTAATAATTTCAGAGTTAATTTCAGGATTATCCTTAAGAGTTTCAAAATTAATTTCAGGATTATCTTTAAGAGTTTCAAAATTAATTTTAGGATTATCCTTAAGAATTTCAAAATTAATTTCAAGATTATCCTAAAGAATTTCAAAATTAATTTCAGGATTATCCTTAAGAATTTCAAAATGAATTTCAGGATTATCCTTAACATTATCAGATTTAATTTCAATATTATCAGAATTAATTTTAAAAATTATTGAATTGGCATTCAGGATTAAACAGTTAATTTTTGACATTTTAGCAATATCTACATTTTCTAATTGGGCATGCAAAGTGTTAATTTGACTATGCAGTAAATTCAATTTTTCAGAAAAATTATCTAAACTATCATATGACAGTGCAGGAATTTAAAAATTTTTCGAAATGTAAATTTTGCATACCTTTGCCTGACATTTATTCTTGTAGTGTCTGTACTTTCGCATTTGAAACACCGTATTTGACTTTTATCCCTTCAGACTCCGTGTGCTGTTGACTCCTTTGCTTCCAGTGATGAACGAGTCTTACGAGTAGGACATTGGTTTTTATAGTGTCCTCTCTCCCTGCACTTAAAGCATGTAATATGAAATTTAAAAACTGACATTTAAAATATACCTGATTCACCCCTGGGCTCCCCCTCAACATCTGGCGTCTTTGCTCCGTCGGCGGTTAGTCTGGTGAAGAGCGGTCTAGCTCTGATACCACTTGTTGGACCGGTGCCGTCGATAGAGGGGGTGTGTGAATATCGACCATAAAAAATTCTCGCGAAAATTCATCTTTCGTAGACTTTCGTTCTAGACTCAGAGTTAGTGCAGTGGAAAATAGAAAGAACGAAAATAAAGACAACACAAAATGCACATGGGATTTACTTGGTTCCCAACCCCCTAGGGTCAGTACATCCAAGGCCTAAGGACGGGAACACCCGTCCAATAATGGTCTCCTTTCCGGACTTTTTGGAGGCGGAGAAACCCGTCTTACATTGTAAGATTTACAATTACAAAGATAGATAAATTGAAATGTAGAATGTAAATTCAAACCGAACAAAAAGAATTAAAGACTCGGCCGATTTGGACCTCCTAAGTGTCGCGCACTTCCTCCTAGAGCCTCCTGGTGGTAGAACTTCATCGTTAGCGCTTTGTCGTCACTTGGGAAGCTTAGAATGGTTTCGGAAAGTTGTGTGTTGAGCTGAGGGCTCGAAGCCCCTTTTATAGTCTTCATTGGGGCGCCTGTGTTGAATGGGGTGCCTCGCAAGGCTTGGTCAAAATTTATCTCCGCGCCGAACTCGCAGCAGCAGATAACCCTTTGAACTAGGGCGCCCTGTATCATTGAGGCACCTCATTGAACACAGGCGCCTGCCTCAATGAGGCGCCTGGGTCCATTAGGGCGCCTCCTTCAATGGGGGCGCCCAGGAGCCCTTTTCCAGCCTCGTTTGTTTGGTTGTTTGCCTGCTTTGTCTTCACTTTTAGGTACCTGCAAGATACATAAATACAAGGAAGATACACATACAATCATAGCCTTAACTAAATGGTTTTGACTTCAGATTTCCGCGAACCCTACGTCGAACCGACCCCTAAGTTTCGACCCCCGGGAACACGCGCCTTTCACCTACTCCTCTTAGGAGACGATTGCCACCCAGTCTATTCAGGTGGACTTTTGCTTAGCCTTCGATACTCTCGGATCTCAAGACGTGTGACCCTCGACCCGTCTCTAGTCCTTAGTCATCGCTCAGCTATGTTGCTCAATCCCTCGGACCAAGACTTCGTGCCTGACTTCACTTGTCAGGACTTTTGCCCATCCCTTGGCCAGGACGTAGTGCCCAATTCCACGAACCATGACTTCGGTGCCCAACCCTCGGCCAGGACTTAGTGCCCAGCTTCACTCACCAGGTCTTAGTGTTGGATCGAAGAAAATGATAGGTGGGGGTGAATATCGTTATAAAATTTTTTGACAGTTAAAGAATATACGCAGCGGAAAAAGATAGAACACACGAGAACACAAGTGGTTTTACTTGGTTCGGAGTCGCGGACAGCTCCTACTCCAAGGCCCATGGTCCTTGACCGTTTACTTTGGGCAATTCTATAATTGCAATAAGAGATTTACAAATTAAGTACAGAAGTAGATTAGAAAATTAAAATTGCAACACTTTTCGTTACCGACGCCCGAGGTGGATCGAATTTCGGAGCAGAGGGTCATCGTCGGCACTGGAATCTCAAAGTCGGAGTTTGCCGGAACGTAGCGCTTGAACGAAAAGGTTGAGAGCAAGTGATGTCGAAGCCTTGGGGGTGAACCCCCTTATATAGCACCCATACAGGCCCCTGTGACGATGGGGGCGCCTAACACGTGGCCTTCCCTGTGCGAACCCTTATCCGCAGGCTCGGTCAGTGCTTATCCATCTCCACTTGGTCCCCCGAGCTGATGGGGGCGCTCGTGACATCACGGGCGCCTGACCTGCCTTGGTCCAGAGGCTTCGCAGATGTGTTCTAAAATTTGCCTTCACACTGGGGTGCCTGTATCTATACGGGCGCCTGAGTCCATCCGGGCACCTAGCCCCAGTGAGGCACCTCACATGCAGAAGACCAGTCCTTCGATCTTGCAACTCAGGTTTGTTCCAAAACACAACAAACAAATGTATTAGTCATTAGATACAACCATAGTTGTCTTGGTTCTGACTTTGGGTCTCCCAAATGGAACCCTAGGTCGAACCGACGCCTACTGTTCCCTCAACGGGGAACACGTCCTCACCTACTCCTTTTAGGAGAGTTTACCTTTTGCCAACCGGCTCCTCCGATTGGACTTTTGCCCAATCCACCTGACCAGGTCTTTGTGCCCAACTTCCGGTCAATTCTTCTTGCCCAACTTCCGGTCAGGTCTTCGGTGCCCAGCCATTTGCCAGGACTTCTTGCCCAGTCCTCGACCAGGACTTCTTTGCCCGACTTCCGGTCAGGTCTTCATGCCCCGTCCTTGACCAGGACTTCTTTGCCCAGCCCTTTGCCATGACTTCTTGTCTAGTGTACCTAGGACTTTTCCTGCACACTCAGTACACATGTTAGATCACAATAACACCTTAACTTCTGAACCCTTTACCATTATCAAAACCCAGGTTTGACTTAGGTGATGCCTGCACCAACAATCTCCCCCTTTTTGATTTATGGCAACACGGTTCAAAAAGTTAAGTTAAAGAAACAAGGAATGTAACAGATATGTAATTTCCTCCCCCTAAAAAAATTCTCCCCCTTAGTTTTTCAAAAATACGTGGAGGGATTTTGAAAACACTTCTAAGTCCTTTACTATCCAAAAAAAAATTTCAAAAGATTTTTCATGTTTTCAACACTTAGAAAATTTTCAAAAGATTTTAAATTTAAATACTTAGAAACTTTTCCAAAAGGATTTTAAGTTTAAACACTTAGAAAATTCCAAAATAATTTTAAGTTTAAACACTTAGAAAGAAAATTTTCCAAAACAATTTTTTGGTTTAAACACTTAGAAAGAAAATTTTCCAAAAGGATTTTAAGTTTAAACACTTAGAAAATTTTCCAAAACAATTTTAAGTTTAAACACTTAGAAAATTTTCCAAAACAAATTTTTGGTTTAAACACTTAGAAAGAAAATTTTCAAAATTCATTTTGAGTTGCTTCAGATTTGAAAACGGGTATTTTCGTTACTTTACTTTTTGAAAAAGGAGTTAAAAGTTTTAAAAAAAATTAAATTTTGAAAAAAAAAATAAAATTAAAAACCTTCTTAAAAAAAAATTCTTTTCTCTCCTTTCTTTTCTCTCCCCCTTTGCCATATATCAAAAAAATTATTATAGAAAAAATTAGCGTAAAGAAAGTAATGTTCTGTATTGAACCAATTCTAAGCATAAACTGGACCAAATCAATTTAAATTTTCTCTTTCGGGTCCTGTCTAACCGAGTTAGCTACTTACTAATTGTCATAAATAGTAGCTTTCGCTAGGGTTAGTCAAGTTAAGTGATCTGATCAAGTTAGATTTTCTAAGCTTGACACGTAACCTGATTACTGTTCAATTGGTATTTATTGCCCCAATTACTGCAGATGCACTGACTTAAAGCATCTTGAATCAAGGCATAGACCTAAGCATCTCAACCCAGTCTAGGTTGTCAATCAAAAGTTCCCTAAGGTGCTTGTGAGATGTTGGCTTCTAGATCTATAGGTGCATGCAGTTCTAGGGTTAGGGCCAAAGCTAAGTCCTTTGCAAAAAAAACCTAGTTTTGAAGGGGGTAGGTTTTTGAAAAAAACTAAGTCGGAAAATCGTTTCAAATTTCCAGTCAAAAATGATTTTTCAAACATATTAAATAACATATAAGTAATAAAATAGTTTTTGAAAAAAAACACATGTAGAGCAGTCCTTTTCTACTATGTATAACCCTTTAATTATGAAGTATCTGATTTAGCATACTAATTAAAATGGCATAATACTAATAACTCATCAAACAAGTAATCAACAAGCAAATCTAATAAATGCATGAGTCATCTGGACAACAGTAGGACCAGCAAAGCCACACCATAGTCAGACATAAGTCAACCCTACTCAGTAGGGGTAGTCAAGTAGTCAACAGTACAATGAGATAGATGAAAGTATAAATCTGATCTAAGAAGAAGGGCTAGGAGGATCAAATGAGCCAGGCTGCCAAGATCGGAACAACGACATCATTTCATTGTATCGTGCATCGTTTGTTTCTCGATCGGCTCAGAGGGTATCCATAACCTCAATGTGATGGGCCTCGTTCTCCTCCCTGAGGCTGTGCACCTCCGTCTCCAATAGTGTAATACGCTGATCGGTGGTCAGTAGAGGAGGCTCCTGTAAGTGCACGTTGATCTCGGCTGCGTGATCGGCTACGTCTACCTCCACCTCTTCGTCAGAGTCATCTTGCCGTCTAGCTCTCTCTCGTCGCCATGATAGGACCCCCATGGCTGAAACGTCTATCCCCGCTAAGGAGACGTTTCTAAATCCTATTTCGTCAAACTCAATCATCGAGATAATCTCCCCAGCAGTAATATTGCGACCATGGTGGTGAAGAAGGGCGGTGATAATATGGCAGTAGGGCGTATGTACTCGATCGTGAGTAGATACGCTCGATGCGTAAATAATGGTGTGGAATATGTGGAGGCCTATGTCTATGTCTAACTGATGAATCATGGTGTAGAGTAGAAAAGTGTGAAACGGTCGCATGGTCGCGACATCTCGGGTGGTGAGTGGGAGTGCACAACGAACTATAACTCGGTAGAGGGCATAATCCTGGACTCGGAGGTCAACGGACTAAAATCGCCTTGCTAACGGGTTTCGCACATCTCTAAAGAAATAGGAGTAAAGAGTGTCTAGAGTAATGTGCGAATAGGGGGATGCGAATGGAGGGTCGGCCGGAGGATAACAAGAAAAGGTAGACCGCAACTGTCGTAATCCGAGAAACTGATTAAACAAGGTTGGAGAAATGGTTAGGGGAGTGCATTGTACGGTGGTAAAGTAGAGCAGGTCATCAATTTTGACTAGGTTATTGTAAAATTCTGCACACAGGGTCGAGTTCACAGGATGTGTGCAGAAGACTAGATGATCTAGTTGATAGATGCTGATCGCATCCATTGCTAAGGGGCAAGATTGGGTAAAGAATTGCATATTTAGGAAGCTAGTCTTTATAGGCATATAGGTTGTTTGGGCAAATCTATTAAACAATTCCAAGTTGGGGAACCTTGGGTCGGGGTTAGGTTCGGCCACGGGGTTAGGTTGAGAAACGTAACATTTTCTAAGTATGTAAAGGAGAATTATGCATTTAATAAGCAAAATAATAACACGGAATTACTTAAAATTGTTGGAAACGTATGGTTAGAGAGGGGGGGGGGTGAATATAGCCAATCTCTTTGACTTTAAACACTTGTGAGGTTTCTGCACTCAACTTATCAGTAGCACAGCAGAAGAAGCAAAACAAAGGAAGCAGTGCAGTAAACAAAATAGAAATGAAAGCAAGCAAGAACAACTACCAAAAACGCTAACAAGAGGGTTTACAAGGTTCGGGGATAACTTACCCCTACTCCTTGGTGTGCCCTTAAGGTGGGCGATCCCTTGATCGTCGGCAGATCAAGCCCCGGTGTTCACTGGATATACCACAACCTCCTTCTCGGTGGAGAAACTTCTCCACAGCGTTTCAAACAAGGATATAGATTTAAGCTTAATGAAACACAGAGAAAACTCTTACTCAACACCTAGCAAGGACAAGAACACAGCGAGCTTATCTTGAGCTCCACCCAGCGACGATCTCACGCAAGGACTCCCTCCTTCGTGTCTTCTCACTGTTGGACTCCAAGCCCCTTGTTCTTTCCTCCCAGCACTCACGTAAGAGTTGGTTGCTTCTCAATTGCGGTTGCTTGCTCAAAATGATGAAGACTTCAGTAAAACAGCAAGCCAAGTATGGAGAACACAAAATCACAGCAAGAACTTCAGCAAGCTCAAACACTTAGGATTCTCAAAACCCTCGAAACTCTGCTTCAACCGAAGTCTCTACTTCCTATTGTTTGTCCACCAAGCATTAGATGACACCATCTCTGCAGCTCCCAGCTGCTCATCTGCCAACGCCAGCTACCACTGAGCTATCCCTGGACTCCCTGAGCTTCCCTCAGCCAAGCTCCAGTCTGCAGCTCGGCCGTTGCAACCTGAGATGGGAAAACGGACAAACCTGCTCCAAGGAAAGCCTCCATTGACTTCTCCTTGAGTGTTTGAATCCTCCCCTGTCACCTGCAGCTTAATCAGACTATTAGAGTAGTAAATCACACAGTAAATCAAATATCAGAAGCAAACAGTAGCGAATCGGATACGATCAGACGCTCTGATGGCGTCTGACAGTGCAATTTGAATTAAAGTGATCGGTCACCGGACCGATCCAGGGCTTGTGGGTCGGTCACCAGACCATCCACTGCTTCGCTGGGATTCCCAGCTCTCGCGGCTATACACGCCTGATCAGTCACCCGACCGATCAGAGTGAAGCCTGATTGGTCACCAGACCGATCAGAGTGAAGCCTGATCGGTCACTCAGACCGATCAGGACAAATGAACAGTGATTTTTTAATCAGATCCTAACTCCCTGATCGGTCACTGTACCGATCCAGGGTTTGATCCGCAAGGGAACTCACTCACCGTCCGCTCCCTGATCGGTCACTAGACCGATCATGGGCAAGGCAGCAAGGAAGCAGCCTGCTCCCTGATCGGTCACCGGTCCGATCAGGAGCCACACAGTAGGTTCCCAACCTCACTGTGCGCTCTCTGATCGGTCCCCAGTCCGATCATACATCGCTGGGTCGGTCACCAGACCGATCCACGAAGGAGCAGCGTGCCAATGTCCCTGATCGGTCACCAGACCGATCCAGGGACTCAAACCTAGCCCTCCAAGCTAGGAATTCATCCACTTAGCCCTCCAAGCTAAGGATTTTTCCATCTAACTCTCCAAGTTGGGAATTTGCACCTAACCCTCCAAGTTAGGACTTTTCACCTAGCCCTCCAAGCTAGGACTTTTCACCTAGCCCTCCAAGCTAGGACTTTTCACCCAACCCTTCCGAGTTAGAACACCATCCAACCTAGCCCTCCATGCTAGGCACCTAACCCTCCAAGCCAGGACTTTTTCACCTAATTCTCAAGGATGGGAATTTGCACCTAACCCTCCAAGTTAGGACTTTTCACCTAGCCCTCCAAGCTAGGACTTTTAACCCAACCCTTCCGAATTAGGACTTTTCCAACACCTAGCCCTCCAAGCTAAGATTTTTCACACCTAACCCTCCAGGTTAGGATTTTCCAACACCTAGCCCTCCAGACTAGGATTTTTCAGCACCTAGCCCTCCAGACTAGGATTTTCATACCATGCCTGATCCCCGATCAGGACTTAATCATAATCCATGTCATGCCTGATCCCCGATCAGGACTTAATCATAATCAATAATCATCCACCTAAACTAAAATCGATGTCAACACCAAAACAACAATCAGAGCAAGACTGCATCAACAATCTCCCCCTTTTTGTTCTTTGATATTCCAATTTTAAGTTTAGAGATCTCAATCAATATTTTTCAACTTTAGAATCATAGGGGAATCTAGATCCTCCCCCTACAACATGATCATCCTAAACTTAACCAACCACACTCTCCCCCATTGTCGAAAACGAAAAGGGTCTAGACGGGCTGTTAAGTTCAACCATACTCCCCCTCAACCCTAGGGGTATCCCAAAACAACAAGGACTTGATTGAATATTGATAAGCATATGATCACATATGGCAAAAAGATATAGGCATGGCAAAATAGGCATATGTATCATATGAGTATGGTAGCATAAGCATGAACATATAAATAACGAATAAGTCATATAGACACACAATAAGCATGTGAACATATAGATAAAGAACATCCGAGGCAAAAGACGCCAAAATCATGCTATAATAAGCAAAAGTCAAGATGGACACATCCGTCAGATAGTCAGAAACACATCACACACCAACACAAAATAGTCAATCGTCAGCTGGATCATCGTCTGAATCATCAATGTATATGATGTTCCCTGGTGAAGTGCCGCTGGGAGACGCACCATCAGGAAATGTATGATGATACCATTCCTCATACCATGTGTCCTGGAATGAACTCAACTCAGAGACATCAGAAGCTAGAGCGCCTAGCCGACAATCGAATGATCGAAACTCCGAGTGAACCTAATGTCACCAGAGTTCGGAAATGTGTAACTCGAGCTGCAACATCCGCTCTATCTCCGCAACCTGCCAGTGTAGGTCAGGAGCCCACTCATCGTAATCGGCAGCAGCAGTTGACAGCTCCTGGTCATGAGCTGCTCTCGGTAGCTCCCCCTCACCTCTGCGAGCCTTCCACCTTAGCCCCTGGGGCCCGAGAACAATGCCGGACTGAGCAATCATGCGGCGGTCTAGACGGCAATCCTGTCGAACCATGGGCACAATGCGGCCCTGTGAAACATCGATGCCAACCGACTCCAGCCAGGCGGTGATAATATGGCCAAATGGCATGTAGACTGACTGGGATAACGACATACTGTGGACGATGATAGAGAAATAGACCGAAGCCACTGGGTCAAAGTCTAACTGCTGATGCATCCCGTAAAGCATCAAGCAGTGGAACGGTTGAATCTCATCAAGGTGTTTCAAAGTAGTCGGGAGGAGACAATTGGTGATGATCTTAAACAACACATAGTCAACAGGGGAAAGACGAAGAGCATGAAAAGTGGGAAAGTCACGGGTGCGCTCACCAGAACCCTCTGTCCTTGGATGGCCTAGAAAGTACTCGTAGATGGAATCGGGAGTCACTCCATCGAAGGGAACTGGAAGGGGATTAGGAGGAAAAGGGTAGAGAAAGAAATCATTGTCTGACCTGCGACAGCCGAGAAAATCAGTGAAAATAGATCGATTAAAATCAAGATCAATACCGGCAACACGGGTCCTCCATCCCGTGCTCCACCCCGTGCCCTCTCCACTCACCATGTTGTTATAGAATTCAGAAACCAAGTCAAGGTTGATCGGTCTTTCAAGGTGCAAAATGGGTTGAAGATTATAAAATTCAATTCGTTGTCGAATCGTTGGACAATGTTCATAGATAAAGGTTGGGTCTATAGTTCGACACGGCATGAGATTAAAGTTGTGCCATTGGAATTTGAGAGCAAGACTAATACTCTGAAATCGAGTATGTTGAGGTGGTGGAGGCCTTGGAGACGGTGTAGCTATCGAAAGATCTATGCCCTTTGAGCTTTCCACCATAGGTTCTTTACCCTTAGAAGACTTTCTATAGAGTTGAATTAATCATACACATGATTTAATCAATTTGGGCAAGATGAACATAGATGGAATCACAACACATCAAGAATTGATCATATAAGATGACACCCAATCAAAGAGTTAGAAAATGAGATGAACGATAGATTTGATCATATGATGAAGTATGGAAGGAAGGTTCACGGCAAGTGCAATAGGGTCATGGTACAACAGCAAGAACAAGAGCCAAAACATGGTTAGCTTCACAAACAAACACTATAGACTGATTTGAATGAAGAAACCAAGGCAAGAACTTACTTTGGTGCCATTGGAGGATCTTGCGCAGGAGAGGAAGAAGCTAGTTTCTGCAGGTTGAGAGGAAGGAGTCTGCACTAGAGAGACCCTCGGACGCAATGAGCTTGGAGCAAGTTGAGAACTTGCAGGGAACAAGGAGATACCCGTAGAGACCTTCGAAAGAACTCACATGCATGAGAAGGAGGGAGATGCCGAAACACTCTCGCTCACACAGGGTCGCGCAAGAAGGGTTTTCGGCGCTAGGGTTTGGGAGATGGAAGTGTTTCGCGTAGTTAATCCGTTGGTGGATCGGTCCACCAACCGCAATTTAATGCTATGGAACGGATCATCGTTCGATCTGATAACACCCAGACCGATCAGGCTATCGCCTGATCGGACTGACCAGGGTCTGATCGGTCGGGTGACCGATCAGGAGAGCTCCTGATCGGTCGGCTGACCGAACAGGACACGAACAGTAGGCTCGGAGAGAAACCTCTGAGCTCCCTGATCGGTCTGTGGACCGATCACCATAGGGTGCCAGATCGGTCTGGGGACCGATCCAGGCTAGCTCAGAATACTTGGTCAAAATTTCGGAAGGTCACTGCTTGCCTCGCTGATCGGTCTGTGGACTGAACACCACAGGAAGAAGTCAGATCGGTCCGGGGATCGATCAACCCTATGCCTGATCGGTCCAGTGACCAATCAGGGTTCCTGATACTCCCTGATACGAACTGAAATATTCAGTTTCAGATTTTCTGAAACTTTCCAACGAGATCTGGTGATGTTTATCGAACTTGGACATGATCTCATGACTAGAATTGATCCCTGAACAAGAATCAAAGGTCCTTATAGGTTCAACAGTCACTTTGACCCATACAAATAGAATCAAACTCAATCGACAATCTTTCAAGCAATTTCAACTAAGTTTGAATCAAATCCAATGTTCCAATCAAGTTTCCTTGATTGGAATGTCCAAGTATGATCATGGAGCCATATACACATATGTTATGCAATGGTTTTCCCCATACTTGGTCACCACCGTGATTATTATCTCGTCAACTTAATTTCTCAAGGGATGCATTAACATTTTGAGAAATTGAGTTGATCCTAACATCTCACCCCATGTCTAGTAAACAAAAACGTTTTGGTAAACCTTATAGTTTGTGTGAGATGTTCCCAAAGTTACCCAATTGTTTTCCAACAATTCGAAATAATCATGAAGGGTTTTAATGCATTTTGAAAATCATGAAGCGCGACACATTCCCAACTCCCGTCTTAGGAAACTAAATTCATTTTCAGAAAGTGGTTTAGTGAAAATGTCAGTTAGATTTGATTTGGACTCTACATGTGAGAGTACAATATCTCCCCTAGCTACATGATCCCTAATGAAGTGATGTCTTACTTCAATATGTTTGGTCCTAGAATGATGGACTGGATTCTTGGTTAGGTTAATTGTGCTAAGGTTATCACATAACACTTGCACACCCTTGTAACTTAATCCATAGTCTTCTAAGGTATGTATCATCCACAACAATTGTGATACACCCTCTCCCATGGCGATATATTCTGCCTCGGTAGTGGAAAGAGCAACACAATGTTGCTTCCGACTCGACCAACTTACTAAGGACGAACCTAAGAATTGGCAACCCCCACTAGTGCTTTTCTGGTCCAACTTACATCCAGCGTAGTCGGAATCCGTATAGCCAATTAAATCAAAAGATTCGGTACGGGGGTACCATAGACCGACTCCAATCGTGCCTTTGAGATATCTCAAAATTCTCTTAACGGTGATTAGGTGAGAATCCTTGGCACAAACTTGATATCTAGCGCACATACCTACAACAAATAGAATGTCTGGTCGGCTAGCTGTGAGGTATAGCAAACTACCTATCATGCTTCGATATTGAGTTAGATCAACGGGTTTACCACTCTCATCATTGTCTAATATTGTGTTTGTAGCCATGGGAGTGGTTACCTCTTTTGAATCATTCATGTTGAATTTGCGAAGCATTTCTTGTGTATACTTTGATTGGTGCACATGGATACCATCGCGAGTTTGCTTGATTTCAAGTCCAAGGAAGAAGGTCAACTCTCCCACTAGACTCATTTCAAACTCACTCTCCATGTGTCCAATGAACTCATTTAAATAGCCCTTATTATTTGAGCCACAAATTATGTCATCGACATATACTTGGGCTACAAAAATGTTGTCACCATCTCTTCGTAGAAATAGTGTAGGGTCTATTTGGCCTCTAACAAAGCCCTTCTCAATCAAGAATGTCGACAACCGCTAATACCAAGCTCGGGGTGCTTGTTTAAGGCCATAAAGTGCCTTTTTGAGCTTGAACACATGGTTTGGAAATTCGGTACTCTCAAACCCCGGAGGTTGTTCGACCTAGACCTCTTCTCTAATCAAACCATTTAGGAAGGCCGATTTGACATCCATTTCGTATAATTTGAAGCCACGATGTGCTGCAAATGCAAGCATTAATGGGATGGATTCTAATCGTGCCACGGGAGCATAAGTCTCATCATAATCAAGGCCTTCAACTTGACTGTAGCCCTTGGCTACCAGGCGTGCCTTGTTTCTAATGATTTCTCCCTTATGGTTTAATTTGTTTTTGAAGACCCATTTGGTTCCAATAATGGTGGTCTTCTTGGGTCTAGGGACTAAGTCCCAAACTTGACTCCTCTCAAATTGACCTAGTTCATCTTGCATTGCAATGATCCAATCGGGATCACTTAATGCTTCATCAATTTTCCTAGGTTCAATTTCGAAAATTAGGGCAACTTCATTAGCCTCATTCCGGAAGAATGATCTAGTCCTAACCCCATGATGGATGTCTCCAACAATTTGGTCTTGGGGATGACTAGAGGCTAATCTAGTTTGCCTAGGAGTTGGTGGTGCTTCTTGAACGGGTTCACTAGACATAAGTTCAGCCTTAGGATCCGGCTGATCAATGGGTTGTCTAGGTTCACCGTCATCAGACTCATCACCATCAACAACACTTGGAGTTTCTTTCAAACTTAGTCTCCTAAGTTCGAGTTGAACTCCGTCTACATTTTCTGATTGGTCAATTGATTTTGGAATTTCTTCAAAGACCACATCAGAAGACTCTTCAACTAATCTAGATTTCTTGATGTAGACTCGGTAGGCTTTGCTAACGAGAGAATATGTAACGCCCCAAAATTCCCATTTTTAGTTCTTAAAGTCCTTAGAATTATTTAAAAATGGTTTAGAAATATTCTAGATATTTTTAGGAATTTTTAGAGTATTTTTATGGAATTTTCCGAGTCCGTTTGGTATTTTTGGAAAAAGAAAAAGAAAAAGGAAAAAAACAAAAATTGCCAAAAATGGAAAAAACCGAATTAGTGCAGCGGGTGGCTCGAACCCACGACCACCACCAAACAGCACAAGCGCCCAACCGACTGGGCTAGGTATCAAGCACAGAAAAGGAAAGAAAAATAAATACTTAAGCTGTAGTTAGCTTGATCCGATCCTTAAGTGTATAAATAGAAAACTTAAAGAGAGAAGTTGGGATTTCTCTCAAACCCTTCGGCCAACACCCCTTGCGCCGACCCCTCTCCCTCTCCTCTCTTGTGCGCACGCAAATCAAGGCCAAGAGGGTCGGCCGAGACCCTTTCTCCAAGAGATAATACTATATTCGAGATCCCCGCGACGAGAGGAACGCGTAGACGTGAAGAATTCTTCGAGATCTCGAGTTTCTCCCGAGTTCTAGACCTCAATCTTGGTTGTAAGTCCAAGATATCAATGTAAGTACTGCTCACCTGCAGTAAGAGGCGGTTTTACCGCGAGAATTTCCTTTAAAAGTCTTTAAAAGAGAATTTTTCCTTTTTGCTTTAGTTTTTGCATGTGATCTTAGTTCTTATATGCTTGTATATGTTTGATAAGCACCCTATGTGAGTTTAGGGCCAAGAAAGTTATGAGAAAAGAAAAGAAGATAAAGATAAGAAAAGAAAAGGCCAAGGCCTTAAGAAAATCCCCAAAAGTCAAGACTTAGGGATTTTAGCACGCAAGGTGCTCCAGAAAATGCCAAGGCATTTACAGATAAGAAAGAAAAGAAAAAAAGCTATTTTATTTTATAAGGCCAGTACCCGGCGTCCAAGGGCGTCGTTAAAGAAATCCAGGTGTCCAATTCCAAGGTCTTGGCCCTGGTAGACCAAGGTCTGCTCTATTAGGATTGGTGGCTCGCTACCCCAACCTTTTAGGGAACGCGCATGAGATGGTACTTACGTCTTCAGTGGATCCAAGTGATTATTATTTTCAAGTATATGCTTTAGCAAAGTTTTCGAAAGTTTAAGAAAGTTTTCAAAAGTTAAAGAATAGCTAAAGTTTCAAGTTGAGCCAAGAAAAGTAAAATGAGATTTATTATTGCTTGAGTATGCATGTTTTGAGTTATACATGTTATTAGTTTTTCTTTCAAGCATATTAGTATCTCATATGATGTTCAGTTTGATCTAGAAGCAAGTTTGCATATTTCGAGTTTTTGTGAGCTAGATAGTACTTACTAAGCTTTTTGCTTATAGATGCATTTCCTCTTATTGCAGATAAAGGTAAAGGCAGGCAATTCTGAAGGAAGGCGACGAGGCGGTGCTGAGCAAAGTGTGTGTGGTGGCTGATTATGGAGAGATCTTTGAGACGAGACTATTTAGTTATTTGAATTGCAATGTTTAAGTTTATTCAAATTTCAAGTTCTTGCTTATGGAGATTATAGAGTATTTGAGTTTTGGATAGTTTTATATGCTAAATTTCTTAGAGTAAAGATCCCATGTCATTTCATTTAGCATATATAACCCCATGATTGCATTAGATGAGTAAAAGTGTGAGTAGTTAGAAATATTGATACTTTGTTAGAGAAAAAGGTGTTTGTGCCAAGATAGCATCAATTTTCCTTTTGAATCAAGTTTTATTACTTAAGCATATTTAGAAAAGTTGCTTTCTCATTCCATAATGCCTTAGTGATGTTATAGAACTTTGTATGATGAGTTTAAATGGTTAGAAGTTAAGATTGATACAACTTTATTGTTAAAATTTAGATAAACTTGTTTGGTTGTTTTCTTCCATAAAAGTCCTAAATTCAAGTTTATGGATTCGTTTGATTGGCTTAATTGTTTAGGAAACTGATATAGAGTATAGAAATGATGTTGTAGTTTGATATGGCTCGAAATTGAAGGAATGGTGGACTTGGGAAGCAAGGGGCCGAAACCTGTAAAAATAGGTTACAGCCGTATCAGTCGACTGATGACGTCATCAGTCGACTGGTACGGGCTGTTTTGGTTGGTAAGGCTGTTTTCAATAAGATTCAACTACGAGATTGAGAAGGAAGTATGACATGGTATTATTATACATGATTGCTTAAGTTAGAATATAATTGTTAGCAGAATTTAAAAGAAAAAAAAAGATTTCCGCAATTTTCTTTAGTCATGTATAAGAGTTGAGAAGTAGAGTA
>JAGFNQ010006989.1:135736-191463 GCA_024364735.1 Boesenbergia rotunda
TAGTCCCACATTGAAAACACATGGGAAAAATCATAAGCTTATAAGGAAAAATGATATCTCCATTGGAATGAGACCTTTTGGGAGAGCCCAAGAACAAAACCATGAGGACTTAGGCCCAAAGTTGACAATATCATACCATTGTGGAGATATCTAAATTCGTTTCAGTCCAAACAGAAGAAAGGTAGTAAATGAGCAAGACATTAATCCCAAGAAGGGGAGATATATGCCTAGAAAGGTGGGTAGGTTTAGGAATGTCCAAGGTGGACATGTTGACTCTAGGGTTAGAGCTCTAGAGTTGGAAAATCAAGTCCTGAAGGCAAGACCTGAAGAAATAGAGAGAGTCCTAGATAGGTTCATTATTGGACCTAGGGGACTTGACATGTGTTTGGGTGTTCAAAAACCCAAAAATGTCAAATTGAGTACCTCAAAGTCCAAAAGAATGTCAAATGTTAGAAGGACACAAGACATTAGTAAGGGAGGAGTAATCAATGACAAAACGCCCAAGATTAAGAAGGTAACGATTAAGAGCCAAGGATCACCGGAGGTACACCAGTATGGCTTAGTAACCTTGGATGAGTCACCTAGGGAGGTGGCTAAGGTTAAGAGCTCAAGGGGGAACTCAATGAGTCAAATTGGGACCTATGGTAAATGGATCTCAGGAGGATTTCTCCTGGAAGTCTAAATGGATCATGGCTAAAGGATTTAGAGACAGATTTGAGTCTCAATCCTTAGTTTTGGCACATTGGATTTATATCTCATGCATGGAAATATGATATTGGGGTCATATTATATGAAAATTAATTTTTGATGTGTAGATGCCATATAAACTAATGCTAGGGATGAATTATGGTTTGGTATGGGCAGATACATCAAGAGGAAGCCAAAACTAGGACTTTAGGTCAAGGTTCTATTAAACCATTTAGATAGTTTTGAGTTTTGTGTCAATCTTGGGATCCAAGATATATACATTTTTAAATATATTTTTTCCCAAGTTGATACAGGTACCACAAACCTCTCCACAAAATTTGAAAATTTTTTGAGACTTGTGGAATTTCTGGTGTATTTCTGAAATTGGGTCAGAAATGCATAAATGGGCTGATATCAGGGTATCAGTCGATTGATACAAAGGGCAGTCGACTGATAATTCTATGAGGTTGATTTTCGACAAGGTCAGTCAACTGGTAACTGTCCCAGTCGACTGATACAGGATGAAATTGATTTTAGCAAAGTCGAAATGTGTCTTGATGATGTTGGACTTGTGTATAACCTTATGGGAGGTTAATACACAATGTTTATAATCTTTTAAGATTAAAGAACCCAATAATTGGGATATTGTTGGAGCTCTTTTTGATGTGTGGCAAAGGGGGAAAAGTGTTGGGTTTAAGTGGGAAACCAACACACCTTTGCAAGAAATTCAAGCTCAAGAGGGAGCTTAGGTGAAGGGGTAGTATTTGTTGGCAAAGGGGGAGAAGTACTTTTGCAAGGAAAACCTACTCAAGGGGGAGTTTAGGTAAAAAGGGGGAGCTTAAGGTTAGGTTCCATGATTATTTTCTTTGTTGGCGTTTTCCTAACTTAAACAGGTTGCCAAATATCAAAAAGAGAGAGATTGTTGGAGCAATCTAGGTACCTTGGATTTTGATGTTTGGGCAAAAGTTTAAGTTAGGATTATTGTGTATTTGATGTTGCATTGTGAGAATGCAGGATATAGGTACGAAGGAGAAATGTCCAAGTGACATCTTGGCAAAGGAAGACCCGACAACAAGGACCGAGGCCGAAGGAAGCTCTAGAAGGCAAAACGTGAAAGATGGAGAGGCATCCGAGGGGCGTAAGGCTAATGGAGGAGGCTAGAAGGCTAGGTCTAGGTTGGTCGGGCGAGGACGAGTGTTGAGTGACTGTACTCGGGGTTGAAATCCTAGGTTTAGGGTTTGGGCAGTCGACTGTTGCTTGGAGCAGTCGACTGGTGATGGGCACAGAAAGATCAGTTGACTGATTCTCTGTGTAGTCGATTGGTGTCGGCTGAAATTCGAATGTTGGGTTGTAACGTTCGGATTCGGTTGGAACCAGCCAACTGATAACGGCTAGTTCAGCCACGAGCTCTATTTAAGGGAGCTCGATTTGGCTGGCTAGGGTTGACGAAATTGGCTTTGGTTAAAGGTCAATTAGTAGTCTAAGTGCTCAAGTGAGTGTTGCGGGTTGTGGTGAGGTTTCTCCATCCACACAGAGCAACACGCGTTAGCCGTGTTAGTGATATAAGAGAAGTGTCCTAAGGCAATCGCCTTATGATTGTAATCATTTATTCTAATAAATGAATATTCACTATTTGAGTATACATGTTTGTGTATTTGATTGAGATCTTAAACTCATTTACTGAATGTCCGCAATACAATTCACAGCATGAGAGAATTTGTGATGAATTCACAACTAGTGATTATCTCTACATGTGCAATTGTGAAGTATTGAAATTGTCCCAAGTCGATGAATTGATAAATACGGACACTATCAATTCTGTTGAGACTAGCATGAGTTATTCTCTAATCAGCTGATTCTCACTGGCTGGTGACATTGAGATGTCCGGAGATAAACATGAATGCTAGTTAAGGGAACTAGTTCATTGGAGTGACTGACTGTAAAACTTCATATGGTAGTCTACATATAGATATGTCAGTGAAGTTCTTACTGTAGCTTAAGTGCGATGTTCCTTTGACTTGCGGTGTTCAAGTCATCTTGGTCATGGAGACTTATACTTAATTTGACATCTTAAGCAAGCATCTCCAAGGAGGTGTGGACCCAGGATGATTGGGTATAAGCCGAAGTGCCCGAAGATGTTTGAACAGCCTATAAAGGATTCACCACTCCTTGCGAGGAGATGAATACCCGAGGCCTATTGTCGGATTGTTACTCGAAGCCTCTGGCCAGAGCATTGTTGGAAACGGATGGCTAGAGAGGGGTGGGTGAATATCGCCAATCACTTCGACTTTAAACACTTATGAAGTTTCTGCAACTCAGATATCAGTAGCACAGCGGAAAGAGTAGAAAACAGAGTGTGCAGAAAACTAAAACGAAAGCAAAACAAACACAACTAGCAAGATCGCTAACAAGGAGGGTTTACAAGGTTCGGGGTTAACTTGCCCCTACTACTTGGCGTGCCCTTAAGGTGGGCGATCCCTTGATCGTCGGCAGATCAAGCCCCGGTGTTCACCGGATATAACGCAACCTCCTTCTCGGTGGAGAAACCTCTCCACAGCGTTTAAACAAGAATATAGATTTAAGCTTAATGAAACACAGAGAATACTGTTGGATCGAGAGAAATGATAGAGGGGGGTGAATATCGTTAAAAATTTTCGGAAAAGAATTAGAGTAAGTACGCAGCGGAATAAGAACAATCGCAAACGCATGGAGTTTTACTTGGTTCGGATCCTGGGTCGACTCCTACTCCAAGGCTCACGGTCGTTGACCGTTTACTGAAGGCAATTCTATAATCGCGCAAAGATTCTTACAAAAGTTTACAGTTGTAGTACAGTAATAGTATAACAGAAATGAAAGAAATCAGTTCTTCGTTACCGACGTCCGATATGAGATGTTTCTAGGAGCAGAGGGACGTTGTCGGCGCTTTCGTGTCGAGTTGGAAGGTTTCTGGAGCGAAGCGCAGGAGCAGAAGAACGTAACAGCGTTGGAAGAAGTTGTCCTCAGGCTTGAGGGGTCGAGGGCCTTTTATAGGGTTCTGAGGGCGCCTAGGAGCACGGGGGCGCCCTCCACGTGGCCTGTGATCTCCCCTTCTCGCGGTCAGCGAGTTATCCCTTCAAAGTCGGGATAATGCCTTGACGGGGGCGCCCGGGAAGCCGAGGGCGCCCTGGCTGACCTGTTCTGCGGAAGTCTCGGTTGGAGAATATTATCCTCTTCGCTGGCTTCAAGTGCGGGACACCCTGGTGGCTGGGGGCGCCCTGGGCATTCGGGGCGCCCCGGCCAGTATTCAGCCGAAGCTCCTTTTGCTTCATTTATTTTGTGTTCACCTTGGGGGCGCCCGGGACACTCAGGGCGCCCTACTCAGCTGCTGCCTCACTCCTTTGAGGCTCTCTGAGCTGCAGACACTCGTTCCATTGGTCCTGCATCCAGGGTTAGTCCGAAAACAACATAAAGCAGTAAGTTGTTAGTTTTATACAGCCTTAGCTGTCTTGGTTCTGACTTTGGGTTTCCAAAATGGAACCCTAGGTCGAACCGACGCCTACTGTTCCCTCAACGGAGAACGCGTCCTCACCTACTCCTCTCAGGAGAGTTTACCTGTTGTCAACCGGCTCCTCTGGTTTGACTTTTGCCCAGCAGTCCTTCGCCAGGACTTCAGTACCAGGCTGTCATTCGCCTGGTGCCTAGCATTCCTTCGCTAGGTCTTGACGACTAGCAGCCCTTCGCTAGTTGCCTAGTAGTCCTTCACTAGGACTTGGTGACTAGCAGCCCTTCGCTAGTCGCTAGTTGCCTAGTAGTCTTTCACTAGGACTTGGTGACTAGCAGCCCTTCGCTAGTTGCCTAGTAGTCCTTCACAAGGACTTTGTCTCCTGGCATTCCTTTGCCAGTTGCCTAGCAGTCCTTCGCTAGGGCTTTTCCTGCACACTTGAGTAAATGTTAGAAAACAAATAAGACTTAACTTTTGAACCCTTTGCCATTTATCAAAACACAAGTTTGACTTGGGTGCTGTCTGCACCAACAAATACTCTTACTCAGCACCTAGCAAGGACAAGAGCACAGCGAGCTTATCCCGAGCTCCACCCAGCGACGATCTCACGCAAGGACTCCCTCCTTCGTGTCTTCTCACTGTTGGACTCCAAGCTCCTTGTTCTTTCCTCCCAGCACTTACGTAAGAGTTCGTTGCTTCTCGATTGCAGTTGCTTGCTCAAAGTGATGAAGACTTCAGAAACACAGCAAGCAAGTTATGGAGAAACACAAAGCGCAGCAAGAACTTCAGCAAGCTCAACACAGAAAACTGTCGAACCCTTCTCTACTTTAGCCGAAGTCTTCTTCTCCTTTTTGTTTCTCCACCAAGCATCAGATGACACCATCCCTGCAGCTCCCAGCTGCTCATCTGCCAACGCCAGCTATCACTGAGCTATCCTTGGACTTCCTGAGCTTCCCTCAGCCAAGCTCCAGTCTCAGCTCCAGTCTGCAGCTCGGCCGTTGCAACCTGAGATGGAAAACGAACAAACCTGCTCCAAGGAAAGCCTCCATTGACTTCTCCTTGAGTGTTAGAATCCTCCCCTATCACCTGCAGCTTAATCAGAGTGTTACAGCAGCATATCAAGCAGCAAATCATTTATCAGATGTAAAGCACAGAGAATCGGATACGGTCAGAGCATCTGACAACGCAATTTGAATTAAAGTGATCGGTCATCGGACCGATCGAGGGCTTGTGGATCGGTCACCAGACCGATCCACTGCTTCGCTGGGATTCCCAGCTCTCGCGGCTATACACGCCTGATCGGTTACCGGACCGATCAGAGTGAAGCCTGATCGGTCACCCAGACCGATCAGGACAAATGAACAGTGATTCTTTAATCAGATCCTAAGTCCCTGATCGGTCACCGGACCGATCCAGGGTCTGATCTGGAGGAGAACTCACTCACTGTTCGCTCCCTGATCGGTCACCAGACCGATCAGGAGCAAGTCAGTGAGGAAGCTGCTTGCTCCCTGATCGGTCACCAGACCGATCAGTCTTCGCTGGATCGGTCACCAGACCGATCCACGAAGAAGCAGCGTGCCACTATCCCTGATCGGTCACCAGACCGATCCAGGGCTAGGGATTCATCCACCTTAGCCCTCCAAGCCAAGGATTTCACCATCTAACTCTCCAAGTTGGGAATTTGCACCTAACCCTCCAAGTTAGGACTTTTCACCTAGCCCTCCAAGCTAGGACTTTTCACCCACCTCTTCCGAATTAGGACTTTTCAAACACCTAGCCCTCCAAGCTAGGATTTTCAACACCTAACCCTCCAGGTTAGGATTTTCCAACACTTAGCCCTCCAGACTAGGATTTTCCACACCATGCCTGATCCCCGATCAGGACTTAATCATAATCAATAATCATCCACCTAGACTAAAATCGGTGTCAACACCAAAACAACAATCAGGGCCAAACTGCATCAACAATCTCCCCCTTTTTGTTGTTTGACAACCCGATTTTAAGTTTAGGGATTCTCAATCAAGTTTTTCAAATTTAGAATCATAGGGGAATCCAGATCCTCCCCCTACAACATGATCATCCTAAACTTAACCAATCCACACTCTCCCCCTTTGTCGAACACCGAAAAGGGGCTAGAAGGGCTGTTAAGTTTAAAACAAATTCCCCCTCAACCCTAGGGGTATCCCAGAACAACAAAGATTCGATGGAATTGTTTGCGAAGCATATGATATCATGTGGAAAAGATAGATCAAAATGAAACCATCACATACATCATATGAATCTATAACATGTCATAACGGTCATATACATCAAGTGGACATGACATCAAAAGCATAATCATGGCAATGTAGCAAGTATACAAATAGTAGTCATCATAGCATCAACAAGAAGCATACTAAAGTAGGATAAAAACGCAGCAAGGGCAGACATGGCAATTCATGAAATATCCAGATAAAACACAAGATGCAATACACATGCATCACAGTCAAAGTACGTGTGGCACAAGGCCACAATAGTCAAGTCAAGGGGCAGTCAGCTAAACGTCACACAACTGAGTAGTCACATATCACCAGGAGAGACAACCAAACTCAACTATCAGCGGGGGGATCCTCATCGTGCACGAGATCGTCCATCGTGGTATCAGTAGGAGCAAAGGACCCTGGTGCAGTACTCGATGAAGGTGCACCTCCTGGAAATGTGTGGCTGCGCCACTCATCATACCATGTCTGCTGGAGGGTACGGGTCCCCGAGACCTCGGTCTCTATCCTGGTCAGTCGGCAATCAACGGAGCGAAAGTCTGACCGAAACTCATCGCGATCTGTCGCCCCCAACTGAATAAACTCCTGTAGCGTCTGATCCAGCTCTGAGATCTGCCAGCGCAGATCTGGATCCGGCTCGTCGTAGTCATCATCATCATCAGCAGCAACAGCGGCTGGCGCCTGAGCCTGTGGACCTCCCCTCGGTAACTCACCAAGAACCCTACCATCTTTCCAAACCAACGCCCGATCGTGCCCCCGAACAATGATGCCGGACTTGGCAAATGCTCGCTGGCCAAGTCTGCAATCCTGTCGGACCATAGGCATCGTCCGGCCCTTGGTGACATCAACACCAACTGACATGAGCCAGTCGGTGATGACGTGACCAAAAGGCATGTAGACCGTGCGTCGACTGGGCTCTCGATAAGATAAGATGGACTGGAAGATGCTCTCCATGATATCGAAGTCCAAACGGCGGTGCATGCCGTAGAGCATCAGACAGTGATAGGGTCGGATTTCAGTTAAAGGTTTGGAAGTAATTGGGAGGATACAGTTCGTGATCATCTTGAATAATATGTAGCTGGTGGGAGAGAGACGTAGTGCTGCAAAGGTAGGAAAGTCAGGGCCCGGCTCATCGAGACCGGCTGGGCGGGGATGACCAAAGAAATACTGATGGACAGAATCAGGGGTAACATCTGCAAATGGTGCTAGTAAAGGATTAGGAAGCTCAGGATAGATCGAATACATATTTGGTGATCGTCGACCACCCAGAAACTCGGCAAGTATGTCATAGGAAAAATTGAGAGTCCTTTTGGCGACTCGAGTAGTGAACTCGAAGCCGCCTTGAGGTCCCTGCTGAAGATTATTGTAAAACTCCGAGACAAGGTCATAGTTGATGGTTCTTTCCAGAGAGAGGAGAAAACCAAGGTTGTAATGCAGGACTATCTCCATGACCGATGGACAATACTCAGTCAGGAAGGGGACATCAATTGATCGGCAGGGTAGCATTTTGAAAGTCCTTGACTGGAAGGCCTGTTCACAAGCCGCATTCGGGAATCGGGAGCTCGAAGAAGGCTGAGGCCTTCTGGAGGGCGCAGGTGAAGAGGGGGCTTTCCCCCTCGAGCTGCCCTCAATAGCATCCTTCCCTTTAGAAGATTTTCTAGAGAATTGAAATGATCAAGACACAGAATTTAAACAGGAATTGATCATACACGGTTTGAATCAATTGAGCAAGGTTGATATGAATGTAGGTTGAATCACACAAAATCAAGAGTTGATCATACAAAGATAAGACCCAATATAAGGTAGACATTAGATCAAGATCAAAAGTAGGATAATAATGAGGTGAAAAATCGATTTGATCATTTGGTGAGAAAGTAAGGTCACAGCAAATACAAGAGGGTCACGACACCACACCAAGAATAAACACCAAAACATGATTAGCTCCACAACATAATTTATGAAATGATTTGTAAAGGAAGCTAAACCAAAAACTCACTTTGGTGCCATTAGTAGAGTTCTTGAGTCGGAAGGAAAAACGCTTGCGTAGGAGAAGCCTTGGCGCAAGACAGAAATGTAGAAGACTCGGAGCAAAAGAGAACTTGCAGAGAGCAAGGAAACGCCCGTAGAAGCCTTCGCAAGAACTCGCACACACACGAAAGAGGGAGACGAAAGCACTGGAGAGCTCTCGCACGAAGCAAAGGTTGCACGAGTGGGAGGTTTCGGCCCTAGGGTTCGGCAATGAGGGGTTTTTTCGCGAAGTTAATCGATTGGTGGATCGGTCCACCAACCAGAATTTAATGCGTCTGAATGGATCACCGTTCGATCTGATTGCGCCCAGACCGATCAGGCTATAGACTGATCGGACTGAACCAAGCCTGATCGGTCAGGTGACCGATCAGGCATGCTCCTGATCGATCGGATGATCGATCAGGGAGAGATCAGTAGGCTCGGGAGGCTTACTGTGAGCCCCCTGATCGGTCTGTGGACCGGTCCCAGCAGGGTGCTAGATCGGTCCGGGGACCGATCCAGGCTGGCTCAGTAAGCTTGGTCAAAATTTCGGAAAGTCGCTGCTTGCCTCGCTGATCGGTCTGTGGACCGATCACCATAGGAAGGAGCCAGATCGGTCCGGGGACCGATCAGCCCTATGCCTGATCGGTCCGGTGACCGATCAGGGTTCCTGATATTCCCAGATTCGATCTGAAATATTCAGTTTCAGATTTTCTGAATCTTTCCAAGGAGATCTGTTAAGTTTATCGAACTTGGGCATGATCTCATGACTAAAATTGATCCCTGAACAAGGATCAAAAGTCCTTATAGGTTCAACAATCACTTTGCTCCATCCAAATGAAGTCAAACTCAATCAACAACCATGCAAGCAAATTCAATCAAGTTTTGTTCCAAATTCAAGTTTCCTTGATTGGAATGTCCAAGTATGATCATGGAGCCATATACACATATGTTATGCAATGGTTTTCCCCATACTTGGTCACCGAAGTGATTATTATCTCGTCAACTTAATTTCTCAAGGGATGCATTGACATTTTGAGAAATTGAGTTGATCCTAACATCTCACTCCATATCTAGCAAACAAAAACGTTTTGTTAACCCTTATAGTTTGTGTGAGATATCCCCAAAGTTACCCAATTGTTTCCCAACAATTTCGAAATAATCATGAAGGGTTTGAATGCAATTTGAAAATCATGAAGCGCGACACATTCCCAACTCCCGTCTTAGGAAACTAAATTTATTCTCAGGAAGTGGTTTAGTGAAAACGTCAGCTAGGTTTGACTTGGACTCTACATGTGAGAGTACAATATCTCCCCTAGCTACATGATCCCTAATGAAGTGGTGATGCACCTCAATATGTTTGGTCCTAGAATGATGGACTGGATTCTTGGTTAAGTTGATTATGCTTATGTTATCACATAACACTTGCACACCCTTGTAACTCAATCCATAGTCCTCTAAAGTATGTATCATCCATAACAATTGTGATACACTCTCTCCCATGGCGATATATTCTGCCTCGGTCGTGGAGAGAGCAACACAATGTTGCTTCCGACTTGACCAACTTACTAAGGACGAACCTAAGAATTGGCAACCCCCACTTGTGCTTTTCCGGTCCAACTTACATCCAGCGTAGTCGGAATCCGTATAGCCAATTAAATCAAATGATTCGGTACGGGGGTACCATAGACCAACTCCAATTGTGCCTTTGAGATATCTCAAAATTCGCTTAACAGATTCCTTGGCACAAACCTGGTACCTAGCGCACATACCCACAACAAATAGTATATCAGATCGACTAGCTGTGAGGTATAACAAACTGTCTATCATGCTTCGATATTGAGTCAAATCAACGGGTTTACCACTCTCATCATTGTCTAACCTTGTGTTTGTAGCCATGGGAGTGGTTACCTCTTTTGAATCACTCATATTAAATTTTCGAAGCATTTCTTGTGTGTATTTCGATTGGTGCACATGGATCCCATCACGAGTTTGCTTGATTTCGAGTCCAAGGAAGAAAGTCAACTCTCCCACTAGACTCATCTCAAATTCATTTTCCATGTGTCCAATAAACTCATTCAAATAGCCCTTATGTTTGAGCCACAAATTATGTCATCGACATATACTTGGGCTACAAAAATATTGTCACCATCTCTTCGTAGAAATAGTGTAGGGTCTATTTGGCCTCTAACGAAGCCCTTCTCAATTAAAAATGTCGACAACCGCTCATACCAAGCTCGGGGTGCTTGTTTGAGGCCATAAAGTGCCTTTTTGAGCTTGAACACGTGGTTTGGAAATTCGGTACTCTCAAACCCCGGAGGTTGTTCGACGTAGACCTCTTCTCTAATCAAACCATTTAGAAAGGCCGATTTGACATCCATTTGGTATAGCTTGAAGCCACGATGTGCTGCAAATGCAAGCATCAATCGGATGGATTCTAATCGTGCCACAGGAGCATAGGTCTCATTATAATCAAGGCCTTCAACTTGACTGTAGCCCTTGGCTACTAAGCGTGCCTTGTTTCTAATGATTTCTCCCTTATAGTTCAATTTGTTCTTGAAGACCCATTTGATTCCAATAATGGAGGTCTTCTTGGGTCTAGGGACTAAGTCCCAAACTTGACTCCTTTCGAATTGACCTAGTTCATCTTGCATTGCAATGATCCAATCGGGATCATTTAATGCTTCATCAATTTTCCTAGGTTCAATTTCTGGAAAATTAGGGAAACTTCATTAGGCCTCATTCCGGAAGAATGATCTAGTTCTAACCCCATGATGGATTCTCCACAATTTGGTCTTGGGGATGACTAGAGGCTAATCTAGTTTGCCTAGGAGTTGGTGGTGCTTCTTGAACGGGTTCACTAGACACAAGTTCAGCCTCAGGATCCGGCTGATCAATGGGTTGTCTAGGTTCACCGTCATCAGACTCATCACCATCAACAACACTCGGAGTTTCATTCAAACTTAGTCTCCTAAGTTCAAGTTGGACTCCTTCTACATTTTTGATTGGTCACTTGATTTTGGAATTTCTTCAAAACCACATCAGAAGACTCTTCAACTAATCTAGATTTCTTGTTGTAGACTCGGTAGGCTTTACTAACGAAGGAGTACCCGACTAGTATCCCTTCATCAGCCTTTGCCGTGAACTTTCCAAGATGATCCTTGGTGTTTAGAATGAACACCTTACAACCAAACACCCTAAGGTGTTTAACCGTAGGTGGTTTTCCAAACCAAAGTTCATGGGGAGTTTTTCCTAGAAACCTATGAATGAGGACCCGATTTTGCACATAGCAAGCTGTATTTACAGCTTCAGCCCACAAGTAACTCGGGAGTGAGTACTCATTAAGCATGCTTCGTGCGGCCACTTGTAGAACACGGTTCTTCCTCTCTACAACACCATTTTGTTATGGTGTTCTAGGAGTAGAGAACTCATGCTTATAACCTCTATCTTGACAAAATTCTAAAAACCTTTGGTTTTGAAATTCACCTCCATGATCACTTCTAATTGTCTTAATGGTTGATGATTTTTCATTTTCAACTCTTCTACAAAAAGAAATGAATATCTAAGGTTTGGTCCTTATATTTTAAAAAGTAAGTCCATGTATANCGTCATCAGACTCATCACCATTAACAACACTTGGAGTTTCTTTCAAACTTAGTCTCCTAAGTTCAAGTTGAACTCCGTCTACATTTTCTGATTGGTCAATTGATTTTGGAATTTCTTCAAAGACCACATCAGAAGACTCTTCAACTAATCTAGATTTCTTGATGTAGACTCGGTAGGCTTTGCTAACGAGAGAATACCCGACTAGTATCCCTTCATCAGCCTTTGCCGTGAACTTTCCAAGGTGGTCCTTGGTGTTTAGAATGAACACCTTACAACCAAACACCCTAAGGTGTTTAACCGTAGGTGGTTTTCCAAACCAAAGTTCATGGGGAGTCTTTCCTAAGAACCTATGGATGAGGACTCTGTTTTGCACATAGCAAGCTGTATTTACAGCTTCAGCCCACAAGTAACTCGGGAGTGAGTACTCATTGAGCATGCTTCGTGCAGCCTCTTGAAGAACATGGTTCTTCCTCTCTACAACACCATTTTGTTGTGGTGTTCTAGGAGTAGAGAACTCATGCTTATAACCTCTATCTTGACAAAATTCTAAAAATCTTTGGTTTTAAAATTCACCTCCATGATCACTTCTAATTGTCTTAATGGTTGATGATTTTTCATTTTCAACTCTTCTACAAAAAGAAATGAAAATATCTAAGTTTGGTCCTTATATTTTAAAAAGTAAGTCCATGTATATCTAGTGAAATCATCAATAATCACAAAGCAATACCTACTTCCATTCAATGATATGATAGTACTACAATCAAATAGATCCATATGAAGTAAATCTAATGCATTGGAAGTACTTACAACGTTTTTATCTTTATGTGCAGATTTTGTTTGCTTACCCATTTGACATGCATCACAAAGTTTGTCTTTCTCATACTTGATGCTTGATAAGCCACGGACTGGTCCCTTGTTGGCCAACTTCCAGATGTTCTTCATGTTAACATGTGCTAGTCTCCGGTGCCAAAGGGTGGACTCTTCTTCTTTTGACATGAAACACTTAGCAAAAGCATTAGTAGCACTTTTAAATGAATCTTGATAAATATTGTCTACTCTTGCTCCTACTAGTACCGTGTCCAAGGTGTCATTTTGTCTAACTAGACATTGACTTGGTTGGAAGTCAATTGTGTAATCCGTGTCACACAATTGACTCACACTTAGGAGATTAAATTTCATCCCCTTGACTTGAAGGACATTTAAAATTCTAAGACATTCGGATATTTGAATGTCTCCTATCCCTATGACCTTAAGACTACCATTGTTACCAAATGATACATTACCTCTACTTTTCTTGTGAAGTGTGGTAAACAATGATCTATCCCCGGTCATGTGTTTGGAGCATCCACTATCAACGAACTAAGTTGATAGATGCTCCCCCTCAATCATAACCTACACAATTCGAAAAATAGAAGTTTTAGGTACCCAAACCTTGGGACCTAAAGCATCAACTAAACATGACTTAGACACCCATGCCTTGACCATTTTCTTTTGGATTTTGGGTGTCCTAGATTGTCTCATATCAGTCCTAGACATGAGAGACACAAATGACGGTTCCTTAGGACAGTAACCAATACCGGCCCTATTGTAAACCGCCCTTTGAGCATTTAGGATCATATATAGGGTCTTAGAGCTAGTTGAAAATTTCCCAAAAATATTCTTGAGCTTCTCAACTTCACTCTTCAATGATTGGTTTTCCTCTACTAGCAATTCATCATGCAAATCATTGACTTCCTCAACCTTAGAGGACTTCAAATTTTCAATTTCAAGTTTCAATGATTTAATTTCATCTTCTAGCAGTTCAACATGTAGATCATCAATGTTATCATCCCTAGATGCTTTCAATTGATCAATTTCTAATTGCAATGCTTTAACCTTATTTTTGGACTTCTTAAGCATACTAGTTAAACATGCAATTGCTCTATAACACTTTTCAAGCTCGGGAGAAGTTACCTCTTCATCATCCGAAGATGATGAAGCCGCGTTTGAGGAGCTTAAA
Organism: Boesenbergia rotunda; assembly: GCA_024364735.1. Classification (NCBI taxonomy): domain Eukaryota; kingdom Viridiplantae; phylum Streptophyta; class Magnoliopsida; order Zingiberales; family Zingiberaceae; genus Boesenbergia; species Boesenbergia rotunda. The sequence continues at coordinate 149,775 of JAGFNQ010006989.1, forward strand.
GATTCATCACTGCTCTCCTCTCCAAGAGCCATGAGTGCCACTTGCCTTGTGCTCTTCTCCTCCTCCTCTTCATCGGATGAGCTTGAGGATGACTCATCCCAAGTGGCCTTCAAGGCCTTCTTCTTCTTCTTAGATTTTTCTTCTTTCCTTTTGGATTTCTCCTCCTTCTTCTTAAGCTTTGGACATTCATTCTTGAAATGCCCTTTTCTACCACACTCAAAACAAGATGCATTAGTCTTATCAAGTTTGGATTCACTAGTGTTACCTCTACTTTTGAAACGTCGATCCCTTCGCATCATTCTCCTCACAAAATTTGCCATCTCGGAGGAAGAAGAGCTGCTGCCATCTTCCTCGGATCGGACTCGGATTCGGAAGAGGATGAAGATGAGGAGACCTCCTTCTCCTTCTTCTTCTTGTTGGTTCGGTCCCCTGCAACTAAGGCAATTCCCTTCTCCTTGGGGCCTTTGTTATCCATTTCATGCAATTCCATCTCACAAAATAAATCATCTAACTTTACAATAGATAGATCCTTGGATACTTTGTAGGCATCCACCATGGATGACCACAAAGCATTCCTTAGAAATGCTTTCAAGACATACCTCACAAGGTCGCGGTTCTCGACCTTTTCATCAATTGAATGAAGCCCATTGAGGACTTCCTTGAACCGGCTATGAAGCTCACTTACCGACTTATTCTCCTTCATGGAGAGATTTTGAAGTTGATTGAGGAACAAGTCCCTCTTTGCGATTCTAGAGTCTCGGGTGCCTTCGTGAAGCTCAATGAGTTTGTTCCACAAGTCCTTCGCACTTGTGAAGGGACCAACTTTGATGAGTTAGTCTTTGTTCATGCCACATTGTAGAGTGACAACCGCCTTCGCGTCGGCTTCACTCTTCCGAGTTTGTTCAGCAGTCCACCTCCACGACTCAAGCTCTTTGCCTTCGTCATCCTTAGGAGGGGTGAATCCCTCCTTCACCGCGAACCAAGTGTGGATGTCCATCTTCAAATAGTATTCCATCATTGATCTCCAATATTGAAAGTCAGCGCCATCAAAGAATGGAGGTTGGGTGGTGGAGAAGCCTTCTCTCAAAGCCATCTTGTTGATAACTCTTGGATGTTAAGCCGTAAACAGAGCCCCAAGCTCTGATACCACTTGTTGGAAACGGATGGCTAGAGAGGGGGGGGGTGAATATAGCCAATCTCTTTGACTTTAAACACTTGTGAGGTTTCTGCACTCAACTTATCAGTAGCACAGCGGAAGAAGCAAAACAAAGGAAGCAGTGCAGTAAACAAAATAGAAATGAAAGCAAGCAAGAACAACTACCAAAAATGCTAACAAGAGGGTTTACAAGGTTCGGAGATAACTTGCCCCTACTCCTTGGCGTGCCCTTAAGGTGGGCGATCCCTTGATCGTCGGCAGATCAAGCCCCGGTGTTCACCGGATATAACGCAACCTCATTCTCGGTGGAGAAACCTCTCCACAGCGTTTCAAACAAGGATATAGATTTAAGCTTAATGAAACACAGAGAAAACTCTTACTCAGCACCTAGCAAGGACAAGAACACAGCGAGCTTATCTTGAGCTCCACCCAGCGACGATCTCACGCAAGGACTCCCTCCTTCGTGTCTTCTCACTGTTGGACTCCAAGCCCCTTGTTCTTTCCTCCCAGCACTCACGTAAGAGTTGGTTGCTTCTCAATTACGGTTGCTTGCTCAAAATGATGAAGACTTCAGTAACACAGCAAGCCAAGTGTGGAGAACACAAAATCACAGCAAGAACTTCAGCAAGCTCGAACACTTAGGATTCTCAAAACCCTCGAAACTCTGCTTCAACCGAAGTCTCTACTTCCTTTTGTTTGTCCACCAAGCATTAGATGACACCATCTCTGCAGCTCCCAGCTGCTCATCTGCCAACGCCAGCTACCACTGAGCTATCCCTGGACTCCCTGAGCTTCCCTCAGTGAAGCTCCAGTCTCAGCTCCAGTCTGCAGCTCGGCCATTGCAACCTGAGATGGGAAAACGGACAAACCTGCTCCAACGAAAGCCTCCATTGACTTCTCCTTAAGTGTTTGAATCCTCCCCTGTCACCTGCAGCTTAATCAGACTGTTAGAGCAGTAAATCACATAGTAAATCAAATATCAGAAGCAAACAGCAGCGAATCAGATACAATCAGACGCTCTGACGGCGTCTGACAGTGCAATTTGAATTAAAGTGATCGATCATCAGACCGATCCAGGGCTTGTGGGTTGGTCACCAGACCGATCCACTGCTTCGCTGGGATTCACAGCTCTCGCGGCTATACACGCCTGATCGGTCACCAGACCGATCAGAGTGAAGCCTGATCGGTCACTCAGACCGATCAGGACAGATGAACAGTGATTTTTTAATCAGATCCTAACTCTCTGATCAGTCATCGGACCGATCCAGGGTCTGATCCGCAAGGGAACTCACTCACTGACCACTCCCTGATTGATCACCAGACCGATCAGGGGCAAGGCAGCAAGGAAGCAGCCTGCTCCCTGATCGATCACCGGTCCGATCAGGAGCCACACAGTAGGTTCCCAACCTCACTGTGCGCTCCCTGATCGGTCCCCAGTCCGATCAGACATCGCTGGGTCGGTCACCAGACCGATCGACAAAGGAGCAGCATGCCAATGTCCCTGATCGGTCACCAGACCGATCCAGGGACTCAAACCTAGCCCTCCAAGCTAGGAATTCATCCACCTTAGCCCTCCAAGCTAAGGATTTTTCCATCTAACACTCTAAGTTGGGAATTTGGACCTAACCCTCCAAGTTAGGACTTTTCACGTAGCCCTCCAAGCTAGGACTTTTCACCTATCCCTCCAAGCTAGGACTTTTCACCCAACCCTTTCGAGTTAGAACATCATCCAACCTAGCCCTCCAAGCTAGGCACTTGACCCTCCAAGTCAGGACTTTTTCACCTAATTCTCCAGGATGGGAATTTGCACCTAACCCTCCAAGTTAGGACTTTTCACCTAGCCCTCCAAGCTAGGACTTTTCACCCAACCCTTCCGAATTAGGACTTTTCCAACACCTAGCCCTCCAAGCTAGGATTTTTCACACCTAACCCTCCAGGTTAGGATTTTCCAACACCTAGCCCTCCAGACTAGGATTTTCCATACCATGCCTGATCCCCGATCAGGACTTAATCATAATCAATAATCATCCACCTACACTAAAATCGATGTCAACACCAAAACAACAATCAGAGCAAGACTGCATCAACAAAAATGCATAATAAAATTTATACCGGGGCGGCATTTTCGAAGTAGAGCATTTGAAGACGAGGAAGGAGTGTCCGGGCACCTTGGGAAGAGGAGAAGTGAAGGAAGATTTCATTTTTGGTGTGGGGGAAAGAAGAGGGAGCCATGCTCCATATATAGAGTTATTCGGGCGCCCGTGAAGGGTCGGGCGCCCGTGTTCATTGGGGCGCCCATAAGGTCACGGCGCCCAAGTCAGTAATCAACTTTGGGCAGACTTGACTGCCTTGGATGAAGCCAAAGGTCTAGGCGCCCGATAGGTCACGGGCGCTCGGGTCAGGAGTGTCAGGTTTGACAGCTTTAGCTGTCTTGGTCGAAGATAAAGTCGCGGGCGCCCGACAAGTCACAGGCGCCCGTGTTGACCGGGGTTTGACTATTGACCAGTTTGACTATTTGACCAGGTTTGACTATTTTGACCCGATTTGACTCTTTTGACCAACTAACAATTAAATCAAGTAAGCTCTAAATTGCATGATTCAATGTTTTTACTTAACAGAAGTACAAAACAAGATTAGTGTGAAGCAAGATATGTTTTAAATTAGTTCCTAACCATCTGACCCAGTCTATACTTATCAATCACGTTAATCTTATGGGTTTTATGAGACAGGTGTTAACAAAAATAAAGATTTTAATTTGAAATCATGGTTAATTTTGAAAGGTTGAATTAATTTTAAAAACAATTAAGTTTTAAGTTTATTTTGAAAAGTGGTTGAATCTAAGATTAATTGAAATTTGTATTAGATTCAAATCTGACAATAGTAAAGTGAATTTAATTTTCAATAATTGGCTTCCAGGTCTTGGCGAGGCACTAGGCCTTCTTTGGTCGTAGCCTTATTGGATCATCAACCCTTTCCTTGACAAAACCTTTTATTGAAAATTCTTCTTCAAGTTACTCCTTGAAAGATTTTGGTCTAACTAGTTTGGGTCATGGATCGGTAGCTTCGGCTAGTTCCACCATACTGGTTTCCCTAACGTACTATCATCTCACCTCCACCCAATACTATGTTGTTCAAATTTCAACTAAGTTATTTTGTCCTTAGTCTAACCAGTCCTAGATCTAACCATAATAATTTACAGAAATAAATAAACAATCAAGCATGCAATTAAAATTAAGGAAAAAAATTATCTAATTATGAAAATTATTTTTAAATTGGCTCCCCCGGACTAAAGCCACGATAATGATTAGGAAAGATGTGAATCTTGTCTTTGGGGATCCAATACTGGTTTGGTCCAGCTTGGTTGTTCAAGCAAAGTTTGGGTACCCATGTTTGAACTTTGGCTCTAGGTTGGTTCAATATAGCATAATATGACCATTGTCTCGACTTGGTTCGATACCCTAACCCAGATCGATTAAGAACGGACTTCTGTTTTCCATGGATCATGTCAAGGCCCTTGGAACCCGAAGTGAATCGTTCTAAAGCAACTCTGAGCTCCTTGACTTGAGTTTTCATGGAGGAGTTCTCTTTCTCAAGCTTTTCAACTTGAGTAGAGGTTCCTTTTTGAACGTTCTCGGCCAAGGATCTAGAGTCGGCTTCCTCTTTCAGGAGTGTTACTTCCTGTCGGAGGGATTCGACCCGGATTTTGGCTTTCGCCAAGTTACGAGATAAATAAGCTATTAATTTTGATAAATCAATTTCAGAATAACCTCTTACCGTTATTTGGCCGTTCTCTGAAATTGTGAGCCTTCCGTTGTCTGGCTCCGATTCCGATCCGGTGTCGATGTCTTCCGAAGTGGTTAAGGCGAGAAGATTTGACTGTGGGGCCTCTTCTTCTTCTTCGGAGGAAGATTCGTCCCACGTGGCTTGAAGAGCCTTCTTCCTTCGAGTCTTCTTGGCTTCCTTTAGATTGGGGCACTCTGATTTGTAGTGTCCCTTCTTGTTGCATTTGTAGCAAGTAACATTCGGTTTGGTCTTTGAAGTTGAAGGTTCAGCTGGATCTTCCTTTCATCGGCTTGCTTTCCTTCTGTAGGTTTGATGCTTCAGCTCCTTGTAGTAGTCCCGAGCTAGCCGCACCAACTTGGGTCGATCACCTTCACTATCTTCTGAGTCTGAGTCTGAGTCAGACTCGGGTGCAGGTTGAGGCTTTTTCTTGGCTACCTTTCCTTGGGGTTTACCTGCAAGAAAAGCAATACCTTTCTCGGCCATCATGCAGTTAGTCTGTTCGTGTAATTCTAATTCTGAAAACAGTTCATCTAATTTAATTTTTGAAAGATCCCTAGAAACCTTGTAAGCATCTACCATAGATGCCCACAGAGTATTTCTTGGGAAAGCATTTAAGGTATACCTGATTAGGTCACGGTTCTCTACCTAATGACCAATTGTGTGCAGGCCGTTCATCAGCTCCTGGATTCTGGCGTGGAGCTGTGCTGCTGATTCGCCCTCATTCATCTTTATTGTGTAGAGTCTGTTCAGCAACAGATCCCTTTTGCTGATTCTGGTGTCGGAGGTACCTTCGTGTAGCTCAATCAGTTTGATCCAAAGTTCTTTGGCGCTGTTGAAAGGACCCACCCGGTTCAGTTCTTCCTTGGTTAATCCGCACTGCAATGTCTGAGTTGCCTTAGCATCAGCCTCGATCTTTTTCTTCAGCGAGGCGTCCCATTCAGAGTAGTGTTGTGCCACTCCTTCTACATTCTTGGGGATTTCGAGGCCAGATTGGATTATTATCCACATATCCACCTGAGTCTTCAGGTGGACTTCCATCCGACTTTTTCAGTAGGAGAAATCTTCTCCACTGAAGAGTGGTGGTCTGGCTGTGCTGAAACCCTCTTGCGTGGCCATAATAATTTCTAAAAAAACAAAAACAGAGAAAACTTATCTCAAGACTTGGTCTTGGATTAGTAGTGCAGAAGAAAATTAATTGAAGTGAAAAACAATCGAGTGGTGTTGCACCAACCTCGATTAACGAGAAAAATTCGAAAAAAATTTAAAATTATTTCGTAAAATCCAAAAAACACTCTCAAATTGATGGTTGCACCAAATTTGAGTCACCCACTCTGATACCACTTGTTGGATCGAAGAAAATGATAGAAGGGGGGGGGGTGAATATCGTTATAAAATTTTTGGACAGTTAAAGAATATACACAGCGGAAAAGATAGAACACACGAGAACACAAGTCGGTTTTACTTGGTTCAGAGTCACGGTCGGCTCCTACTCCAAGGCCCACGGTCCTTGACCATTTACTATGGGCAATTCTATAATCGCAAGAAGAGATTTACAAATTAAGTACAGAAGTAGATCAGAAAATTAAAATTGCAACACTTTTCGTTATCGACGCCCGAGGTGGATCGAATTTCGGAGCAGAGGGTCATCGTCGACGCTGGAATCTCGAAGTCGGAGTTTGCTGTAACGTAGCACTTGAACGAAAAGGTTTGGAGCGTTGAGAGCAAGTGATGTTGAAGCCTTGGGGGTGAACCCCCTTTTATAGCACCCATACGGGTGCCTGTGATGATGGGGGCGCCTAACACGTTGCCTTCCCTGCGCGAACCCTTATCCGCAGGCTCGGTCAGCGCTTATCCATCTCCACTTGGGCGCCTGAGCTGATGGGGGTGCCCGTGACCTCACGGGCGCCTGACCTGCCTTGGTCTAGAGGCTTCGCAGCTGTGTTCTGGAATTTGCCTTCACACTGGGGCGCCCGTATCCATACAGGTGCCTGAATCCATCCGGGCGCCTAGCCCCAGTGAGGCACCTCACTTGTAGAAGACCAGTCCTTTGATCCTGCAACTCAGGTTAGTTCCAAAACACAACAAACAAATGTATTAGTCATTAGATACAGCCATAGATGTCTTGGTTCTGACTTTGGTTCTCCCAAATGGAACCCTAGGTCGAACCGACGTCTACTGTTCCCTCGACGAGGAATGCGTCCTCACCTACTCCTCTCAGGAGAGTTTACCTTTTGCCAACCTGCTCCTCCGATTGGACTTTTGCCCAATCCACCTGACTAGGTCTTCTTGCCCAACTTCCGGTCAGGTCTTCGGTGCCTAGCCCCTTGCCAGGACTTCTTGCCTAGTCCTCGACCAGGACTTCTTTGCTCGACTTCCGGTCAGGTCTTCTTGCCCAGTCCTTGACCAGGACTTTTTTGCCCAGCCCTTTGCCAGGACTTCTTGCCTTGTGTACCTAGGACTTTTCCAGCACACTCAATACACATGTTAGATCACAATAACACCTTAACTTTTGAACCCCTTGCCATTATCAAAACTCAGGTTTGACTTAGGTGCTGCCTGCACCAACACTTAGTGCCCAGCTTCACTCACCAGGTCTTAGTGCCTAGGTTAACTAGGACTTTTCTTCACTTTGTTCCAGTTTTCTTGACTACCCTTTCCTTATTCAATGTATCACTGACTTAAGCATATTGTCAAACATTTAAATACTTAGAGGAGGACATCACTGATGTGTCTTGCACCAACAGTAATATCTAAACTCCTAGCACTTAAAACATTGAATGTAGCTCTTGCCCTTTCAGACTCCTAGTACTGGTTCCATCATTGTCATTGGTGGTGTCGTCTGCATCATACGAGTAGGACACTTATTTTTGTAGTGTCCTCTCTTCCTGTATTTGAAACAAATTATGTGATTTGTAAAATTCAAATTTATAATTTTACCATTTGAATCCCTATTGGGATTCTCCCCCTTGACTTTTGCCATATCAGATTTAAACTCGCCTTTGGATTCTAGTTCGGATTTGGTTTTATATTCAAGTTCAGACTCTGACTCCACTAATTGTGCTTGTACTGAGAATGCAAGGTAGCTCACTTAAGCTTGTTCTTCTTTGTTTGATTCATCTGATGATTCGGATAGCACACCTTCTAAGACCTTAATGTTGGAAGTCTCTTTGTGTAGGTCAATCAGCTTTTCCCACATCACTTTAGCACATTCGAAAGGATCGACCCGCTTTAATTCTTCCTTGGTCAGACTGCATTATAGGATTGTAGTCGCCTTAGCATCTATCTTGATCTTCCTCAATGTTGGTTTGTCAAATTTATCCTAAGCGAATGATGTTCCATCTTCTGTGGGGGATGTAAACCCTATTTGGATTATCATCCACAAATCCATATGGGCCTTCAAGTGAGATTCCCATAGACCCTTTCAGGATCCGAAATTCTCACTAGTGAATAGAGGTGGGCGAGTACTGTTCCATTCATACTAGGTCATTCAGGATAAATCTCTTACACAAGAAAAATAACAAAGACGGTACCAAGACTTGGTCTTTGATTAGTAGTGTGGGAGAAGGGATAAAAGGCTCGAAAGATATTGCACCAATTTCGAAGAAAAATAATAAAATAATAATTAAAAAAATTATGATAAATTTTTAAAAAATGATAGTTATATCAATAACTTATGGCGAAAAGATAAGAATTCAAAATTGAAAAAGTGACCCGTACAAATATTTTAAAACCTCATACAAATATTTTTATTTGAAATAAAAAGTGAAAAATCCAAAATGAAAATAATGCTCAAATGGTGGTTTCACAAATTCAGAGTGACCCCTCTCTGATACTAATTGTAAGATCATAGAGAGTAATAGGAGAGGGGTGAATATCGCGTTTGAAAAACTTATTCGGATTTAATCAAGTTACACAGCAAAAATGTGAACACAAGAAAAATAATCACTATTACTGTTTGTTTTTACTTGGTTCAGAGTCTGTGATGGCTCCAACTCCGAGGGCCATGGTCCTTGACTGTTTACTTTAAGCAATTCTATAAGTCGCGAATGATTTTAGAAGTATGCAATGTTAGTATAAGAAAGGCAATAAGTATACTGACAACTTTAAATGAAATGAAGAAGTTGTTGGGACCGATGGCATGGTAGAGGGGGGGGGGGGTTGAATAGCTCGGTCACCCCAATTCAATCTCTTCCTACAATCGTTAGCACAAGCGGAAACTTAATTTAGCAATTAAAACAATGCTAACACTTTACCGGTTACGTGGTTCGGAGATTGCTTACTCCTACTCCACGGCGTGTCCTTGAGGTGGACGAACCCTTTATCCATCGATGGATCACGCCCCGGCATTCTCTGGCTAAAGCTTTCTCCTTCTCGATGGAGAACAACCACTCACAAATCTTCTTCCTCCTTACAAGATGGAGCTAGGGTTTAAGAGGAAGATGAACACTTGGAGCTTGAGCACTCGAGCACTTGAGTAAAGATATCACAGTGAATTGCTAACCTATCTCAAGTCTCAAGCTCCCCTTTAAATAGTGGAGAGAGCTGTTAAATAAATAGCTCAGCCCCGACACTAGTCGACTGCCCCAGGGCCAGTCGACTGATGCCAAGTTAATGGCTATCCTAACGACTCTATTTTTGAGAAGACCGGTTGACTGGTGTCTGGACCAGTCGACTGATCTTTCTATGAGTTTTCTCTCAATGTTGGCAGTGTTGGGACCGGGTGCATGTTGACATGGATGCGGGTTCGTAATTTTAAAATTTAATTACGTGCAGCGGAAGATTTAGCATAAATAATTTCTCAAATTATTTAACCACACATCTAGCATGCAACCTTATGTTGTGTGGACATGATCATATATTTAAAATTTTGCAGAAACGTAAACTAATTTACTTGATACCTGGCGTAACTCGAAGAAAGGGACGAAATCCAACCGTAAGCGTTCCTTAGAAGCTCCGCCTCTATTCGCGTCCACGCCGAGTTTTCTTCGGGATGACTTTGCAAAGCCACGAGTTTCGTGCCGACAAGAACTACTAGATTCTCCAAAGAACCGACAAGAATACCAAGAGAGAGATGGGAAGACTAACCACCAAACGATGAACGGAATCAAGATTCCTGGATAAAGGAAGGAGATGCGCCCGCTTCTTCTTCTTCTTCGGCAGCTGCTTGGTGGATGAAGCTCACGGCAACAAAGGGGTCCTCCTCTAGTGCCGCCGGCCCTAGGGGAGGGAGAGGGAGAGAAGGAGAGAGAGAGAGAGAGGGCTTATTTCCAGATCTCTTAGATTGAATCTCCAAGCCTTGCCTTGGTTCCTTTATATAGTAGCCTCTCAACCGCCAAGTCTCCTTTTTATGGAATAAATTTTCATAAGAAATTTATCATATAAATTTTTCTATGAATTATTCCATCATGCCAAGTTTTTATCATAATTTAATTTATAATAAAAACAACCATGTCTCCCTTTTCTTATGGAATAAATTTTTCACAAGAAATTTATTATATAAATTTTTCTTATCATGGAAAAATCAATTCATAATTGATTTTATAAAATAAACTATTCAAAGTTTATTTTAATTTCCATGAAAATAATAAACCAAACCTCAGTTTATAAAATTTATATTATCCATCATTTTATAAAACAAACCACACTTGGTTTATTTTATAACTTGAACCAAACAATTTGGTTCTCTCTTTTAATGTGGCCGGCCAAACAAAGAGGGTAGGGACCCTCTTTGGCCGGCCAAACCCAAGCTAAAACCATACGAATTAAACTCATTTAATTCGTTAGGCTTTCGATCTCAGAAATTATTCTGAAACCCATCAGCAGCTCTAATGAATCGTGCCTCATTCCCTTCACCATCTTATACCCACTTGGTTCAGGGCACAGTCTATGTGTGTCAGTCCCCACTAGGCTGACTTCGTGACACCTAGCCCAAGTAATGTCTTTCTCGTCCAACGGATTGTAATTACTCTCATGTTTCTGAGAGATTCATACTTGGAACATGTGATGCTCTGTCTAGAGGCTTTGAGTAACAATCCGACGATAGGCCTTGGGTATACATCTCCTCGCAAGGAGTGGTGAATCCTTTGTAGGCTGTTCAAACATCTTCGGGCACTTCGGCTTATACCCAATCATCCTGGGTCCACACCTCCTTGGAGATGCTTGTTTAAGATGTCAAAGTATAAGTTTTCATGACCAAGATGGCTTGAACACCGCAAGTCAAAGGAACATCGCACCTAAGCTACAGTAAGAACTTCATTGACATGTCTATATGTAGACTACCATATGAAGTTTTACAGCCAGTCACTCCAATGAACTAGTTCCCTTAACTAGGATTCATGTTTATCTCCGGACATCCCAATGTCACCAGCCAATGAGAATCAGCTGATTAGAGAATAACCCATGCTAGTCTCAACAGAATTGATAGTGTCCGTATTTATCAATTCATCGACTAGGGACAATTTCAATACTTCACAATTGCACATGTCGTGTTAATCACTAGTTGTGAATTCATCACAAATTTTCTCATGCTGTGAATTGTATTGCGGACATTCAGTAAATGAGTTTAAGATCTTAATCAAATACACGAACATGTATACTCAAATAGTGAATCTTCATTTATTAAAGTAAATGATTACAATCATAAGGCGATTGCCTTAGGATACTTCTCTCATATTACTAACAAACTCCCACTTGGCCTAATGCCAATCGCTATCCAATACCATAGGCTCTAACATGACCCTCAAACTTGTTTTGAGGCAAGGCCTTAGTTAAAGTATCCGCTAAATTCCTTTCAGTGGGAATTTTCTCAATTTGTATATCATTCCTACTTATAATCTCTCTGATCAGATGATAGCGGCGAAGCACATGTTTGGATCGCTGATGAGACCTTGGTTCCTTTGCTTGTGCAATAGCTCCATTGTTGTCGCAGTAAACCAGTATTGCTTCATCAATGGTTGGAACCACATCAAGTTCAGAGACAAACTTCTTGATCCAGACTGCTTCTTTTGCTGCTTCCGAAGCCGCAATATATTCCGCTTCCGTGGTAGAATCCGCTATAGTGTCTTGCTTGGAACTCTTCCAACTTATTGCACCTCCATTTAAAATAAATACGTATTCGGACTGAGATTTGGAGTCATCCTTATCTGTCTGGAAACTGGCATCTGTATACCTACGTATTATCATATCACCTTCTCCATATATTAGGAACACATCCTTAGTTCTTCTTAAGTACTTAAGGATTGTCTTGACAGCCGCCCAATGATCCATTCCTGGATCAGACTGGTATCTGCTTGTGACGCTCAGAGCATACGATACATCGGGCCTAGTACATAACATAGCATACATGATAGATCCTATCGCGGATGCATAAGGAATCTTATTCATGCAAATCCTCTCGTCTTCTGTGCGCGGACACATAGACTTCGAAAGGTTGATCCCATGCCGGATGGGAAGGTAACCTTTCTTGGATTCCGACATGCTAAACCTTTCTAGCACTCGGTCTATATATGTAGACTGCGAAAGACCAAGCAACCGTTTTGATCTATCTCTATAGATTCTAATCCCAAGGATATAGGTTGCTTCTCCCAGGTCTTTCATGGAGAAAGTTTTGGACAACCAAATTTTAACCGACTGTAAGACTGATATATCGTTTCCTATAAGTAATATGTCATCGACATATAATACTAGGAATACGACTGTACTCCCACTAACCTTCTTGTACACACAAGGTTCATCAGGATTTTGTGAGAAATCAAACTCTTTGATTGTCTCATCAAAACAAATATTCCAGCTCCTGGATGCTTGCTTCAGTCCATATATGGATCGTCGAAGCGGTAGATAGCGGGAGGATCTCGATATTCTTCTCGCGCTCAGGACGGAGCCGGCACCTAGAGCCGAGAACGAATAGAGAAGATGCACACGGATGAGATGGATAAAGACCAACAGATTTTATTAGAGATCAAGAGGGAAGTAAGGCACGAGGATCGCTCGTTTCTACCTTGCAACCCATTACAATAGGACTTAAATAGAGAAGAAAAGGAGACATCGTAACATGCCAAGTGCTCATTGGGCCCCATCGTCACATGCAGAGATTCTTTCTTCTCCACTAAGTCTAGACGAAGTGGCGGGACAACGCCACTTTTACAAAACCTCGGGCTCAAAACCACGAGCCCGCCGTTGGTTTACCAAAACCAGGAATCCAAGTGGACCCTTGTTGAACAGTATGGCACATGGACGGTCACCTTTGGGTGCTTTTCAGGCACACTGTTCGACACGACAAAAGGAAAAGATTCGCGACTGACTCAGCAACTTTACAGGACACTGGCCAATAATGGCTGACACGTACAAAGGAACGGGTGAATAACCTGGGTCCTCCATGCTTCATTATTGACACCGATAATGTACAGCCCTTAGACAGCTGGTTGTACGGAGTCGTCGCTGGTTCTTGCCTGACGCACCAGCAACTCCGTCACCAATCTTCATGGCAGCGGTCGCTTTCCGTATCCTTTTCTAAATATTATTCCAACGGAAACGTCGTCTCCTCGGCCTTCCCTGTTCTGATTTTCTTCGGGCCGGGCTTGCTTTCTGGGCCGCGATTGGATTTACAGCAGGGGCCGAGTTAGCTTTTTGGTTAGCTTTCTGAACAGTACAAGGCCCACGGGCCTGTTTTTGCTCGGCTTGCTTCTTCTTTGTCTCCGGGCATCGCCCTACGTTGGAGCTCATTAGCTTCTTCCAACGCTGGTAGTATGGACTCTGCCATCGTTGCGGTGGCGCTCGTGGAAGATTCATAGAAGGCGGCAGCGGCACTAGGCTACCACTTCCCCCACCACCTTCCGAAAAGGGATGGGACATCCCGTTAATCACCTGGTAACAGTCGGGATCTTCAGGTGGCTCTTCGTCCCATCGAAGAATTCCTTCAACCGGTCGACAGCGTAGGCAAGATGCAGACTCATCGGCTGCCTCACAGGAGCAGGTCGTGGCTGTCTCCCATGAAGACGCTGACTCTTCCGTGGATGCAGTCTCCCATTCAGATGATGATGTCGCAGAGGAGTGCCTGCATGAGTCAGTTTGGTCAGTGGAACTAGCACAAGTTTTACCTGATGCATCGCTAGTCACTGAGCTAGTGTCGTTGTCCGTTTCCCACTCGGACACGGTGCGACTTTTGTTGGTAGCAGAGCGAGAGGAGGCGTCCTCCGAATCGGTCGTCGAAGCATGCTGGCAAGGACAGTCAGGCTTTGACTGTTCTTCATCAGATGATGATGACGCTTCATACTCACAACAACCCCAGACTTGTTGTGGAGAAGACGAGCCCTTATAAGGATTTGTGCCATAGTAATCACCACTCCCCTCGTCGTAGTCTGGGTCGCTCCAGACCTCGACGTTCATTGGTCCATAGGTGTCTCCCGTGTAGTAATTATAGAAAACATGTTGTTCTTCACCATCCGAGCAGTGATAGTAGGATCCTTCCATTCCTATTTGATGCTCGTGAATAGAGGTTCAGCAGAACGGGGCTGCGCTTGCTGTGGTTGCCGACGTCGATGGCGGTGGCTACTTCCTGACACAACGAGGCCTACTCTCTGAGCCTTCACCTCAGGGACTCAACTTCTCCCTGCTACGCCTCCTGCGTCTTACGGTGGTTACATCTTTTGTCACCTGATGTCCTTCGGCGAGTTCGGCGGTCAGTAGACTTCGCACACAGACATCTCCTTCGCAGGCAACGTAGAACTAACACAGCGCCTTACACAGCTCGAACCTCCTCAAGACTCCTTTCAAGCTCTGATACCAGGTAGACAGCGGGAGGATCTCGATATTCTTCTCGCGCTCAGGACGGAGCCGGCACCTAGAGCCGAGAACGAATAGAGAAGATGCACACGGATGAGATGGATAAAGACCAATGGATTTTATTAGAGATCAAGAGGGAAGTAAGGCACGAGGATCGCTCGTTTCTACCTTGCAACCCATTACAATAGGACTTAAATAGAGAAGAAAAGGAGACATCGTAACATGCCGGGTGCACATTGGGCCCCATCGTCACATGCAGAGATTCTTTCTTCTCCACTAAGTCTAGACGAAGTGGCGGGACAACGCCACTTTTACAAAACCTCGGGCTCAAAACCACGAGCCCGCTGTTGGTTTACCAAAACCAGGAATCCAAGTGCACCCTTGTTGAACAGTATGGCACATGGACGGCCACCTTTGGGTGCTTTTCAGGTACACTGTTCGACACGACAAAAGGAAAAGATTCGCGACTGACTCAGCAACTTTACAGGACACTGGCCAACAATGGTTGACACGTACAAAGGAACGGGTGAATAACCTGGGTCCACCATGCTTCATTATTGACACCGATAATGTACAGCCCTTAGACAGCTGGTTGTACGGAGTCGTCGCTGGTTCTTGCCTGACGCACCAGCAACTCCGTCACCAATCTTCATGGCAGCGGTCGCTTTCCGTATCCTTTTCTAAATATTATTCCAACGGAAACGTCGTCTCCTCGGCCTTCCCTGTTCTGATTTTCTTCGGGCCGGGCTTGCTTTCTGGGCCGCGATTGGATTTACAGCAGGGGCCGAGTTAGCTTTTTGGTTAGCTTTCTGAACAGTACAAGGCCCACGGGCCTGTTTCTACTCGTCTTGCTTCTTCTTTGTCTCCGGGCATCGCCCTACGCCGGAGCTCATTAGCTTCTTCCAACGCCGGTAGTATGGACTCTGCCATCGTTGCGGTGGCGCTCGTGGAAGATTCATAGAAGGCGGCAGCGGCACTAGGCTACCACTTCCCCCACCACCTTGCGAAAAGGGATGGGACATCCCGTTAATCACCTGGTAACAGTCGGGATCTTCAGGTGGCTCTTCGTCCCATCGAAGAATTCCTTCAGCCGGTCGACAGCGTAGGCAAGATGCAGACTCATCGGCTGCCTCACAGGAGCAGGTCGTGGCTGTCTCCCATGAAGACGCTGACTCTTCCGTGGATGCAGTCTCCCATTCAGATGATGATGTCGCAGAGGAGTGCCTGCATGAGTCAGTTTGGTCAGTGTAACTAGCACAAGTTTTACTGATGCATCGCTAGTCACTGAGCTAGTGCCGTTTTCCGTTTCTCACTCGGACACGGTGCGACTTTTGTTGGTAGCAGAGCGAGAGGAGGCATCCTCCGAATCGGTCGTCGAAGCGTGCTGGCAAGGACAGTCAGGCTTTGACTGTTCTTCATCAGATGATGATGACACTTCATACTCACAACAACCCCAGACTTGTTGTGGAGAAGACGAGCCCTTATAAGGATTTGTGCCATAGTAATCACCACTCCCCTCGTCGTAGTCTGGGTCGCTCCAGACCTCGACGTTCATTGGTCCATAGGTGTCTCCCGTGTAGTAATTATAGAAAACATGTTGTTCTTCACCATCCGAGCAGTAATAGTAGGATCCTTCCATTCCTATTTGATGCTCGTGAATAGAGGTTCAGCAGAATGGGGCTGCGCTTGCTGTGGTTGCCGACGTCGAAGGCGGTGGCTACCAAAACAGGATCGTTCTTCAAATTGAAAAGAAAACCCGAGCAGAGAGCTCAGAGATTTTATTTCTTGAAGAAAGCAAGCACAAACTTAGGTAGTACACACTTGGGAATGAGAGTCTTGGGATTGCTCAAGGCGTGCTCAAACCCCTTGTCATCTTAGCCTTTTATAGATGTAAAGGTTGCATATGAATTGAGGCGGGTGTAATTCTGTGAACCCCATCGTTCCTCAATTATTTCCCCTTTAACGTCTAATCAGGCTTTACAGCTCAAAAGAAAATATTCTGAAATGACCGCTGTCGGTTCTATCCTTCCAGCACACTACTTTAATAATAGAGCTTACTTTACAGCACACTGCTTTAATAATAGAGCTACTTTACAGCTGTCTTTTGGGCTCATCACGCTTCACGGGGGCACCCTTTTGATTTCCTGTCCTATTCGTTGTACACGTAGAACCTCTTGGAACAGATCCCTCCTATTTTCACGCACTTCTGCAAGATGCTTGTGGTAGTAATTTTCAATTATTCCATGCTGATTCTGATAACGCTTGGTATTGAAATCATATTCCTTCATCTGCATGATTAACTCTAGCTCCCGAAGCTTTTCCAGCACATTGCTAATGGCTTCCTCCTCAATCTTTTCCATTTGATTTCTTTTATCATGATCCTCCTGCAAGAATATTCGTGATAAGGTCTGACTAATTAAGTCTTCATACCTTGTTAGCAGAGGGAATCTGCTAGAACTTGAGGCTTCCTCAGCTGCATCGATGATTATTTGATCAGAAGAATCACTAAGGGTAGCCAGTTTTTCTGGTTCTTCTATCAGCCTTGAAAGTGTATCAGCAAGAATATTGAGCTTGCCGTCTATATGCTCAAAATTTACTCGCACTCCGGTGCCTGTTATATAGTCAGTAAATGCTAGCCATCTTACCCTTGAAGGCTTGTTTCTTGTAGTCTTGTTGTGAAAGCTAATGATAGCCTGACAATCTGTTCGTAGTGTTATTTCCTTCTTATCCATATAGTGAATTTTTAACGCTGTCATTGTTTCCATGGCTGCATAAATTTCTGCATCAATTACTGACTTGACAGTTGGGAATTTTCCATGGGCGTAAGCACATATACGTTCCATGCCTTTTGGATCATACTTAGTGGGCTTCCACTTACAAATTCCTCTCCATCCTAACATACTTCCATCTGTTTCAAGGACTATGTAAGCATTCTCAGGAGGTATTTCTAAATCTGGTAGCTGATTGACTTGGGCTTTTATTTCTTTGATTAAGGCCCAATCTGAAGGTTTCATCCTTTTATCCCCATAAGGTGAAGTCTTCTCGTAGAGAGGCCCAAGCTTAGAGCTTAAATTGGGAATATAAGTACGAGCATAGTTTAAAATGCCCAACCAGGATCTGAGCCCCTTCTTTTCCTTCAATTGCTCATCTTTGAATTCCGTAATCTTCTTAATAATATGAGGTTGTAATTTGAGTTTTCCTTCACCAATTTCAGCTCCGAGAAATTCAATTTTTGGAACCCCGATCTTGTATTTAGTTGGAGAGAGTACCAGACCATGCTTCTCACAAATACCAAGCATGATTTCTAAATGCTTGATATGCTCCCTTTCTGTGTTTGAAAAGACCAAAATATCATCAATATAAACAGAAATGAATTCTTCAGTACCTTGAAAACATTGGTCCATTTTTCGCTGGAATATTGCTGGTGCATTTTTTAAGCTGAATGGCATTACAAGCCATTCAAATAAGCCAGATGGACAAATAAAGGTCGTCCATTCAATAGAAATGGGATCCATTGCGATCTGATGAAATCCAGATTTCAGATCGAATTTAGAATATATTTTTGAATTCCCTACTTTCTTCAATATGGTATTGATTCCAGGAAGACTGTACTGATCCTTATAAGTATTATCATTCAATGTCTTATAGTTGAAAACCATTCTTTCCTTACCCTTGGTTTCCTTACCGGTAGTAGGATCAATAGAAGTTCCTGACTGTACGATCATTGCCATTGTTCTATGTCTGCTTTTACTGGGTCGGATTACTTTGAGTTTGAGGAGTGCATCCACATGCGTTTTAAAGGCTTCCTTAAGCGCTGTGAAACATTGCTAAGTGGTTTATCTTGAATAGTGATATCAGGATTAATAATCTTTATTTTACAAAGAATTCCATTCTTAGCCCAATGCTGAAGGGGGTTTTCCCCTATATACCCTTGCTCTCTTAATCTATTAAACAAAGAGCTATGCTTGTGCAAAATATTCTGATTAGAAATAGTACCAGCGAAGTATACTTCTTCTTGGAGCTGAATATATTCCATCTCTTCTAATGCAAGTTCTTCAATTGCGGGTGCTGCACTTTGGTTTGTGGCAATTGTAGTAATATTTTTGTAGAAAGTAACAGTATTACCTTCTATTCTGACTCCTCCTTGCATACTTCGTATGAAATTACAGCCAAGCACCATTTGTACTCCTTTCCCCAAAGTCATGTCAAAAGCATAAGTGAAAGGAATTCTGAACTTATTTTCTCCAATTATTATTTGTCCCATCTTTAGCTTCATCTTGGCTTCCTGTTGAGAATTAACACCATTAATCAATATAGTGTAAGAATTTGGTTCTACCGCCTTACTTGGGATTGATCTTGAATCAATACAACAAGAAGTCGCTCCAGTATCTAGTATTGCGTTTACACTGAAGGGCTGTAAATCCTGTATTTCCAAGTTCACTTTAATGTTATAAAGACGATTATTAACATTTCTTTGAGAAATCTGGCCGTCAGTAATTTTAGAAACTATTTGCTCCTCAAGATAAGTTACCTGCTCCTTTCCTTTTTGAAAATCTTCCGGTGAAAGTTGCTGCAAATCTTCTAATAATGCCTCAGATAATTCTTCTTCTGCCTTTTGATTTCTTCTAAGGACTCTGGATAATTCTTCTTTCAACCTCTGATTTTCTATCAATAAATACTGCGTATAGTTGATTAATTCAGAAATCAGAGTTCTGTTATCATACTGTATTGTAGGTGGTGGTAATGGCTTTAATGAAAGCCCCAAATAGCTGCCTGCACATAAAGTACATGTGGTTAACTTACAGATTGAACAATGACCTCTTGACCTTTGGCTTGTAATCCTCTTGCAAAAATGGCATTTAATGCATTGAGAATTTAGCTCCTGGTTTATCTGTCATTCATAGTTGCATACATATTGTTCTTCTGGTATATCTACCTGAACCTGCCATCCTTGGGTTTCCCCTATTAGCACAAATAAGGTTTCAGGTAAAGAATTTGTTACCACACTACAGTATTGTTCTGTATCATGTTCTCCTTCTAATATACTGCATATTGCATCACTATCTGTCTCCTCAGGGTCTACAGATACTACATCGAATTCTTCTGGTAGGTCAAGTTCACTTAGCATTGCTACTCGCTCCTTGTTTCCCACCTTATTCCTGCATTCACGAGCAAAGTGTCCCTCTTCACCACAAATAAAACATTTGCATTTGCGTACCTTTGCTCTATCATTCTGGTATTTCTTCTTGATGACCCTCACATGGGATTTGTGAGGTTTTCCTTTATAAGATTTTGCTTTCCTCAGACCATATCTTCTTGCAGGTTTTTGATAATGATATGGTAACGAAATTTTAGAACAGAATTGGAGATCCTTCAAGCTTCTTTGTAGGGATGCTTGCTTACACATTTCCATTAATTCTTGATAAGCATGATGTATTCGTGGTAGTACACCGATAGTGTTTCCCCTATGTCTTTCCTGGAATTTCTTTTCGAGGTAACTGCCAATGAGGGGTGGCATTTTTCTGTAAAACTTGCTTGATAGTTCTTCATTTACGAACAACCTCCCCGTTTTGGCTGCAAGTACTTTATATTCATTCATGTATGAAATTAAATCTTTAGTATCATGACATACCAGCCTTTCCAAGTCCAAGTAAGCTTGATTTTGTTCCACCGTGGATCCTGATGCTGGATCTTTCAAAGTAATTATTCTGCGGATTTGAGTCAGTATGTTATGAGTCTCATCTGCCATTCCGACTATTTATCATACTGGTCGGATACATCATTCTCCATTGAATAAAAGTTTTCTTTTCTGTTTCTCCTAAAAGATTCTCAACGTATTGCACCTTGGTTCTGTTGTCACTCCAAATCTTTGAGTCCACAACATTTGTAGTAATAGATTCCCACCTGGAAATGACATCATGATATAAACCAATATTGTCAGGGAGGACTAGCATAGCACCTGTTTGCTGCTGCGCAGATGGTAATGTCCAGGTTTCATTAGAGTGCATCTTCTGCATATTTCCTAATTTGGTGCCATAGTATCCTGGGTCGTTATAGACATTTGGTTCCTCTTTCTTAATTGTTGCAGGTGCATATTGAGGTGGCCCCATTGTAGCATCTGGTGGTGGATGATACTCAGATATGGCTGATGTTGAGGCTAACAGACTTTCATTAGGCCTCTGCTCTGGGTAATCCATTTCTACTTGCTCATCATAGTGGCCACATATTCTTCTTCAAATCATCTGTATCAATTCAAACTAGTAGTAGCAGAATATATTCAGTAAGTGAAGAAGAAACTCATCTGTGATATCATCATCCCATGAGGGATTTTCAGGCTTATATGTAGTAATAATATCTGGCTGCTGAGGAATTGCATATGATACATAATAATCATACTTTCCACTGGGCTCTCCCAGCGTATCCCATTTAGGTCTTCGATCTGAAAATGAAAAGAAGGAATAGTGGTCTTCTTCCCCATCACCTTCCGCGAATGGATTAATCCATTCATCATCAGAAAGCACATATAAATGCTTCAGTAGGTTGCCATGGACGTCTGTTTCGTCGTTGCTGTTCAAGTTGTTGTTGTCTTCACAATATCTCCACCGAGATATGCCATCTAATAATTTTCTGAAAGGATCATCATAATATTCTTTGGTTCTTGAATAGAAGGGTTATCTTTGTGGAGAGTTGTTGGCCAATATTCATCATTTTCCATGATATACTCATGGGGTGCGCATAAATGACTTGCTTGCCTTTAGCTTTCTTCTGGGGTGGAATTGGTTTCTGAGTTTGTGATTTGTTGACCCAAACGCTTGATACCCCTTGAGTGCTTGTAAATTCTTCAACCTCAATACCTCGGAAGGCTTATTTTTCAATAATCAACTGGGCTACTGCTTCTCCTTTAAAAATCATGATATTTTCATAATTCAAGTTGAATACCAAAATTTTTACCTCTCCCTGTAGTCCTGGTCAATAACACCAGCTCCCTACTTGAAGTCCTTGCTTCCAGCTACCCCGGATCGAGTAGCTATCCTCCCATAGTGTCCATCTGGAATTTGCACTGCTATTCCTGTAGAGAGCAAGGCCCTATCCCCAGGGCTGATTTCATAATTATCAATTATATGTAAATCATACCCTGCTGCTCCCGGAGTCTGTCGCTGGGGTAATATTGCATTTGGATGGAGTCTCTTGACTTTTAATATAGTGACTTCTTCATCTTCCAGAAAGGCCAAGATTTCCTGCTCCGGTGAATCCATCTGCTCATATTGTCCCACTGGTTGTTCTGCTACTGGAGTATATCCTTCAAACTGTAGGCTTATACTTCCGTCCAGTAATGTTCTAGTATTTACTTGAGTGGGGGCAACTGGATTTCTTCTGATTGATGGCCTCAATATCCATCTTTGCTGTTGCAATTGTTCTGTGGTAAAACGAGTGCCAGGCAAGGCATGTACTCCTCTACTAGTTAAATAATCTGCAACATTTTGCACATTATAAGCAAAATTAGTAAAACTGGTGTTTGTTAATCTTCCTATCATCATTTGAGTAAGGAGTAAATTGCTGGCGCCTCCTTGCCACTCTGTATATCCATGAGTCTGAAAAGAGATTTCTATATGATTAGCAAAATCTTCCAGGCTCATCATTATGTCAGGAATAACATAAATCATTTGCGTTCCCCTGGTTAAGTCCATCTCCATCGTGGCTATAATAGATCTGTCGTCTCTCCATCTTGTGTCCCTTAGAACTGCCAAGGCCATAACACCTGTATCACGACGATGCAAAGCATAAAGTCTTACCATAATAAGACCGATGTGAATATGTTGAAAACCCGCCTCTCTGAGAGTTTGTTGGCTTTGCTCAGTTACAAGTGGCAAATCCACTTGATTATTTTCTACACAGAGAATATCTTCTTCCGAATAATGCTGGTATACTCTGTGCTGAGTAGGTCTGTATCCTGTTGAATAGAGAACTTCGGCTGGAACCATACCAGCCCTTTGTGATCGAGAAATTTCCAGCTCAGCTTCAGGACTTAATTGAGTTTCTATAGTTCTTCTAAATCTCCTTTGGCTTGGCATTAATCGCCGTTGTAGATTAAGAATATGCCGTTGGTTTCGCCGATAGTCCCGAATCTGGTCCTCTGAACTAGGTACAGTTGCTGTGGTTGTAAGTACTGCTGGCGGTCTTGTAGAAGTACTCGTTCTTGACAAATTACTCATTTTCGTTTCTCACTGTCAAGGATTTTTGCTGGATCTTTGAAGACAAAAATAGATCCTGTCTTCTTTGGGATAATTGGGTCGCTTCCCAGATTTAATCCTCCGATTCTTCTTGTTAAGTCAGCTATAGAGTCTTCAAGTTCCTTGGATGAAGTTGTGGGAGTTCTTATGGAAGTCGGAACTCTTTTCACCAAGTTTTGTAGTTTCTGAACCTGCTCAGTCAAGCTGATAATTAAAAAAATCAAAGTGTTATTTTGTTTCACCACGGCTTTTAAAAGATCAAAGCTAGTTTTAAGCTCAACAGTTGATGTAAATCCAACTGCCGGTGTTTCAATTGCTTCTGTGGTTTTTAAGGCCTTTTTGTAGTCAATGTTTTCTCTTTGCTCTTCTAGATTCATTCGCCACCAATCAGCCTCTTAACTTCCTCTATTAAATGTTCTATTTTGCGAACACTCTTTTTCAGTTCCTCAGTGAGTCTAAGAGCTTCTTCTTCAACAAGTTTAGGTTGTCTGACAACCTCCTGAACTAGGTTTCTGACTTCTGTGTTTGTCAAAGATTTTTGACTAATAATAGCCTTATGAATTTTCACAACCTCTCGTCTTAATTCCTTTTGTTCTTCTTCTATAACATAGAAGTGCTTTAAAGTTACTTTAGAAAGTAGAGTAAGTCGGTTATAAACAACGCCAATGTTATTAGCAATTTCAGAAGATTTTGGTGTACTTGTTTCAGCTAGGTCAAGATATTCAAGGTTTACGGTTCGGGATTTACTATACCATTCCCTAATATTTTGTTCAAATCGCTCACTCATGAATTAATACCTACTTTTCTCTTTTGCTTACAGCTTAGGAATCAGTAAAACTTTCATGCTCACCTGACGGGCAATTGCTCCTCTCAAGAGTCTTACAAGCACTGCAGTCTTTTGCAATCAGTTAACCAACTCGGTCGCCTTATTACAGAAGAGAATTATAAGTCTTAATCATGTTCTTTCATCAAGTTATATCTGAGAATATACTTATTTGAGGCCTTTCAGCTTACCGTCTTACGCACTTACTAGCCTTGCGGAAATTCCGGACCAAGGATGCATGTCGAGTCTCCACCTTCCAGCCTCTAAGTCTTTCTCAGGAAAATATAACTATTTGAAATATTTTCTTAAATAGAACGGGAATAATGATAATATAACCCTTACCTTCACCTTGAATATTAAAATTTTAGCCTGCCATTAACTGCAAGCTCTGATACCAAAACAGGATCGTTCTTCAATTTGAAAAGAAAACCCGAGCGGAGAGC
The DNA here is from genome assembly GCA_024364735.1 of Boesenbergia rotunda. Lineage (NCBI taxonomy): Eukaryota > Viridiplantae > Streptophyta > Magnoliopsida > Zingiberales > Zingiberaceae > Boesenbergia > Boesenbergia rotunda. The sequence continues at coordinate 173,991 of JAGFNQ010006989.1, forward strand.
TCAGAGAATTTATTTCTTGAAGAAAACAAGCACAAACTTAGGTAGTACACACTTGGGAATGAGAGTCTTGGGATTGCTCAAGGCGTGCTCAAACCCCTTATCATCTTAGCCTTTTATAGATGTAAAGGTTGCATATGAATTAAGGCGGGTGTAATTCTGTGAACCCCATCGTCCCTCAATTATTTGCCCTTTAACGTCTAATCAGGCTTTACAGCTCAAAAGAAAATATTCTGAAAGGACCGCTGTTGGTTCGATCCTTCCAGCATACTACTTTAATAATAGAGCTTACTTTACAGCACACTACTTTAATAATAGAGCTTACTTTACAGCACACTACTTTAATAATAGAGCTACTTTACAGCTGTCTTTTGGGCTCATCACGCTTCACGGGGGCACCCTTTTGATTTCCTGTCCTATTCGTTGTACACGTAGAACCTCTTGGAACAGATCCCTCCTACTTTCACGTACTTCTGCAAGATGCTTGTGGTAGTAATTTTCAATTATTCCATGCTGATTCTGATAACGTTTCGTATTGAAATCATATTCCTTCATCTGCATGATTAACTCTAGCTCCCGAAGTTTTTCCAGCACATTGCTAATGGCTTCCTCTTCAATCTTCGCCATTTGACTTCTTTTATCATGATCTTCCTGCAAGAATATTCGTGATAAAGTCTGACTAATTAGGTCTTCATACCTTGTTAGCAGAGGGAATCTGCTAGAACTTGAGGCTTCTTCAGCTGCATCGATAATAATTTGATCAGAAGAATCACTAAGAGTAGCCAGTGTTTCTGGTTCCTCTATCAGCCCTGAAAGTGTATCAGCAAGAATATTGAGCTTTCCGTCTATATGCTCAAAATTTACTCGCACTCCGGTGCCTGTTATATAGTCAGTAAATGCTAGCCATCTTACCCTTGAAGGCTTGTTTCGGGCAGTCTTGTTGTGGAAGCTAATGATAGTCTGACAATCTGTTCGTAGTGTTATTTCCTTCTTATCCATATAGTGAATTTTTAATGCTGTCATTGTTTCCATGGCTGCATAAATTTCTGCATCAATTACTGACTTAACAGTTGGGAATTTCCCATGGGCGTAAGCACATATGCGTTCCATGCCTTTTGGATCATACTTAGTGGGCTTCCATTTACAAATTCCTCCCCATCCTAACATACTTCCATCTGTTTCAAGGACTATGTAAGCATTTTCAGGAGGTATTTCTAAATCTGGTAGCTGATTGACTTGGGCTTTTATTTCTTTGATTAAAGCCCAATCTGAAGGTTTCATCCTTTTATCCCCATTAGGTGAAGTCTTCTCGTAGAGAGGCCCAAGCTTAGAGCTTAAATTGGGAATATAAGTACGAGCATAGTTTAAAATGCCCAACCAGGATCTGAGCCCCTTCTTTTCCTTCAATTGCTCATCTTTGAATTCCGTAATCTTCTTAATAATATGAGGTTGTAATTTGAGTTTTCCTTCACCAATTTCAGCTCCGAGAAATTCAATTTTTGGAACCCCGATCTTGTATTTAGTTGGAGAGAGTACCAGACCATGCTTCTCACAAATACCAAGCATGATTTCTAAATGCTTGATATGCTCCCTTTCTGTGTTTGAAAAGACCAAAATATCATCAATATAAACAGAAATGAATTCTTCAGTACCTTGAAAACATTGGTCCATTTTTCGCTGGTACTATTTCTAATCAGAATATTTTGCACAAGCATAGCTCTTTGTTTAATAGATTAAGACAGCAAGGGTATATAGGGGACAACCCCCTTCAGCATTGGGCTAAGAATGGAATTCTTTGTAAAATAGAGATTATTAATCCTGAAGGTTGAGTACAATAGATCCTTCCTCAGGATCCCATATTGACTTTGTGCACCGGGCTGCCTTTTGGTTGCAGTATCTCTATAAATTGAAATTTCTGTTTCGTTTGGTGCGGGGTTCAGTTTGGTTCAGAATTCTGAAACTCAAAAGCTGTAAAGTTCAACTTTTCAAATCTTCATTACTATTCTGCAAAACCGACCATAATATAGTTTTTATCACTTGTTATATTTCTAAAATGCTTAACATTCCATTCCCAGTCTACAGCTCATGGGATGTAGGAAAGCTTCAGTGCTTCTCATGGATCAAGGAGAGATTCACAGGCCCTAATGTCCGGTTCTGCGCTATCGGAGATGGAATCGAAGAATGTGAAGCTGCTCAGGCAATGACATGGCCATTCATAAAAATCGATTTGCATCCATCAAGCTCTTACCGATTTCCAGGTCTAACTACAGAAATGATACAGAGTTATATCAATGTGATATATGGACCACCAGATGCTGAAGAACAAGTAAACGAGTAATAAAGCCATATTTTTGGAGTAATCAATTCGCTGCCGAATCATCCAAACTACTCGAATTAAATGTTATCTGCAAGTCTTCTTTTTCTCAATGCTGTGGTCCTTCATCCTTGAGAAATGATTGTTTCATTTATAGTTTATGGCTGTAGTCTCTAGTACATGGATGAACTCTCTTTCACTCACTCCTGGATTCTTTGTAGTTCTTGGCAAATAATTAGTTGGCTAAATTTTGGTGTATATTTTTTCTCAAACTTTTTTATTGGATCATGAACTACAATTAAATTTTCTTGATCGAATCACATATGATATGTATAACCCACTAATCTTGGTCAACAAAGAGTTGACCAAAGTCACTCGGGCGCCCGGGTTCTCGGGCGCTCGTATGCTTTAGGGCGCCTGAGAATGAGGGTGGCCCTATGCACTCGGGCACTCTTATTCCCGGGCGCCCTAGTGCATACAGGCGCTTGAGAAGTGATTTCTATCTACATATTAGCCGTTTGCGAACGTTGCGAAGCAGATAACTTCTAAGCCATGTGTCAAGCACCCCCAAGCACTCAAGCGCCCCTGTTGTGCCATGTTAGCATTCGAATAAAGTTGACCAGGGCTATAAATATGCCCCTAGAGCTTAGTTCCAAATCAACAATCCACTGTAACGAATTTCATTATAGTTTTCTTTGTTTTTTGAGTTCTACTTCCGTGTAAGAGGCTCCGCCCGAAAGAGTTAATCAGGAGATCAAGCTTATTTTGCCTTGGATTAATAACCTTCTTGGTTGCAAACCAAGTAAATCTGCGTGTCACTTTTTCTTTTGTTTATTGCTTTAATGTTATTAATATATTTATGTTATTTGTGAAACTAACTTCCATCTTTGTTGAGCAAGAACAAGAGATCACTTTTATTTTTTTCAGGGACAATTCACCCCGTTCTTGCCGATCGCACAATCACCGACAAGTGGTATCAGAGCCAGGACACTCCAAAAGAACTAACCATCATCTGAAGCAGCTTATAAAATGGTCGGATCGGTCATCTACCCGCCAAAATTTGACGGGAAGTTCGCTAGTTGAAAGCGAAAAATGCAAGTATTCTTTAAAATTGATTTTGAATTACTTTTAATAATGAAAAATAGTTTTGTAGCTTTCAAAGATACCGACGACAAAAATAAAGACGAAAGCCTGTGGACAAAGAAGGAGCAAGCGGATTTTGTGACAAACGGGAAAGCAGAGCTCCATTTGTTGATCATACTACCTGCGCAAGAAGTTAACCGAATCAGGAACTACCGATCGGCAAAGGAACTTTGGGAAAAGCTCCTAAAACTTCAGGAAGGTATCTCCGAAGCCAAACTAGCAAAAAGAGACATACTTTGGAATCAACTCAGCAATCTCCGAATGGAAGAAGGAGAGTCAGTAGTCCAATTACATGCAAAACTTAAGGAGCTAATCATGGGACTTAAAAACCTCGGAGAGTCGGTAAGTAATCGCGACGCACAAAGGTATACATTAAACGCATTCCCGAGGATCCTGAACTGGACTTCCATAATAGACGCTTACTACATCTCCAAGGATCTTGAGGTAAGTACGTTAGAACAACTATTTTCGACTTTAGAATTTCACAAATCTTAATGTGCAGGAAAGAGTAAAACAGACAACATCATCCTAAGCACAAGGAAAATTCAAAACGAGGAGGAATCCTCAGAAGATCAAGAAGACACAACATACTTGGTAAGGAAATTATTTAAGTATTTCAAAGCTAAAATGTTTAATAAAGTGTAGGGTAAGAAGCAAAGGAAGATCCGTTGCTATAATTGTGAAGAAGAAGGGTATATCAAGGAAAACTGCCCAAAGCTAAAAGCAAACAAACCCAACAAGGTGAAACACAAGAATATGAAGACCATATCGGACGAATCATCATCAGATGAGTCTGATATCTTGGAACACGACGGACTTGTGTTGATGGCTTCACACCAAGAAAAAGAAAGCATCGATGAAAGAGAAGTCATGTCAGAAAATAGCAGCGACAAAAGGGGAGCTTCGGACTTCAAAAGAGATGGTAAGTGATGTATATTTTTTACCTCCTGATCAACTCTATTCAGGTATAAAGGCAATGATGAAGTCAATATACAAATTTAAAAATAAAAATACAGACTTAAAAAAATAACTAGCTTTTACATGCCCACTTGAGATGTATGATAAGCTAATATTAGAAAATGAAAACTTAAATGCACAAATCAAGAAATTGGAAAATACTTGTAGAAATTCAAGTTATTTTCAAAATTCAAATTTTCAATATTTTGGAAAACTTAATCAGTATTTTAAATATCATAATGGTCAAATTGTAAGAATTTCTAGGACATACATTTCATCTAGATTTTTGATTAATCATGTTAGTAAAAATTTATTTTGGGTCTCAAAATTTGTATTGAACTGTTAGATATTATTTATTACTTATTTGTCAATTTTTTTTTGCTTTATTTATAATCTTGTTAAATTTTTTAAAGAGATAACTGTTAAATAAAAATTAGTTTAATGTTCGATGATAGAGTCTACTGTGTACTATTTGCAAAAATTTTTCAAAATTTTTAATAGTTAAACAAAATTATTATGATTTTTTATTTAAAAATATATTATTAAAATTTTAAAAATATTTTAGAAAAATTTCGTCAAATCTGATTTTTTGAAATCTTTGGATTATATCTTGAAGGATATAAAAAAATTTCAAATTTATTTGAAGTTGAAATCAAATTTTAAAATTATCATTCTTAAATTTTATCAAATCGAATTTCAAAATTATTTTCATAAAGTTACAAAATTTATTTCACTTTGAAAATTTTTATAGAGATGAGCTTACTAAAATTCTAACTTAGATAAAAATTTGAGCAATTTTTCGAGTAAAAATAAATTATTATAATTTTTTTTTGAAAATTTAAACTTTAAGTTTTAAAAATAATTTTTGACTATGATTTTAAAAATTGAATTTTCTGGAAACTAACAATCATATCTGACATGTATTCAAAATTTTTTCAAAATTTTGGATGCTAGAATAATTTTTCATAAATTTTTATAAGTCATTTTAATTAGTTTAATATTTCCCTTAACATGTTTTAAATTTTGATGTGCTTACATTGTCACATATTCTTTTTTTTTTTATGTTCGTTTATCCTAACTTAACTCGGGTTGATGCACATAAAAAGGGGGAGATTGTAAATACCCCAGGTAGATTTTGATATGGTCAATCGAGTCAAGTTAAGTCCTGTTGTCTTTGATCCCCGTGTCTAAGTGTGCAGGAGCTTAGAAGCGCAAGAAGTCAAGCGGAAGATGCAGCGGTCGAAAAGGATGGCGCGGGAAGGGACGCGAAGTCTTGCGGAAGAGTATACCGGTGGAACGAGAAGGACGTGTGTGATGTTCGAGGGCCAAGAAGTCGGGGGAAAGCACACTCGAGGAGAAGACCGGAGGAGGGTTCGGGTGAGCTCAACTCTGGAAATAATCCAAAAAGATCCGCTGGAGATTGGTTAGCAAGGAGTTGACCAAAGTCACTTGGGCGCCCCTATACTATTAGATCGATGTCGGTTGCTAGAGGGGGGTGAATAGCAATTTTCGATTTGTTCTTCCTACAAGTGTTAGTGCGCAAGCGGAAATAATAACAATAAAAACAAACACACGTGAACAAACCTATTTACGTGGTTCGGAGATGAAGACTCCTACTCCACGACAGTTCGTGAGGTGGACGATCCCTCGATCCTTCGGCGGATCACTCCCCGGATGCCCTCCGGCTAACTCGTGTAGCTCCTTGTGAGTGGAGAAACCTCACCACAACCTTGAGTACACCTCTGAGCACCTAAGACTACTAACAAGCTTTAACCAAGCTTGTTTCGTCAGAGGTTCTCAGCCCAAATCGAGTTCTTTTAAATAGAACTCGAGGCTGAAAACACTCTACCAGTCGACTGCTCCCAGGGCAATCGACTGGTCCCACTGAAATTCAACCGTTGCAGCTCAACGTTCGAATTTTCAGCCTACTCAACCAGCCGCTACTAGTCGACTGCTCCCAGGGCAGTCGACTGGTCCAGGGTTAGAAACCTTCTGTGAGTTTCTGTTTGTGCTGACAGTCAACTGTTATATCACCAGTCGACTGCCCAGCCAATACACACACTTTTCCTCACTAAAACGACCCTCCTCCACGTGTGCCTTCAGGTACACTCCCTTAGCTTGCCCCTTGAAGTCTTCTTCCACCAACTATCGTCCCTCGGATGCGCACACAAGCCTTCCCTTGGCTTGCCTCCATGCCACCCTTCACGTGTGCCCTTTGAAATTCACTTCCCGGCTTGCCCATGGAGTCCTCCTCCCTCAGCTCTCATCCCTTCATGACTCAGCTGACTCTTCATCAGCAGCCTTAAATATTGCCTTGGAGCCCTCTTCGTCTTCGGCTCCTGTCCCTCGGATGCACACAAACCTCCAGCTTGTCTCCATGTCATCCTTCACGCATGCCTCGAAGTCCGCGCCCCTCGGCTCATCAACCTTGCTATACCAAGGTCCCTCGGGTGCACACAAGCCTCCATCTTGTCTCCATGCGACCCTTCACCATACCGAAGCCGTCCAACTAAGTCAATATGTGTAACCTGCACAACCTGCACACTCACATACACATATTAAATCACAAGGGTAAACCTAACTTAAACCCTTTGCCCAAACATCAAAACACATGGTCACTCCGAACCATAGATTGCCTCAACAATCTCCCTCTTTTTGATATTTGACAATACGTTTAAGTTAGGGAAAACAAATAGCAATAAATAACAATCATTTGGACTTACGTTGCCAAGACTCCATCTTGGACTTACATCGCCAATGCATATGCAATGCAAACATGGATCCTATCCCAAGGCATCCCACACCTAACCTTCCCAAGTTAGGAATTTTCACCAAAATAGGCTTTTTAAAATCTATCCCAAGGCTCCCCCTACATTGGACATACAAAGGCATTTTAAGAACCTCTCCAAGGTTCCCCTTACACTAGGAATGGAGCAATCATGCTCCCCCTTTATCTAAGCTTCCTCTAAACCTAAGATTTCTTGCAAAGGCGTGTTTGGTTTCCCAAATTAAACCCAACACTTCTCCTCCTTTGCCTAACATCAAAAAGATCTAACAATTTCCTCCTTATTGGACTCTTTATCCTTTAAAATGATTATAAACACAGTGTACTAACCTCCCATTAGGTTCCACACTTGTTTCAGGTCAATTGGACACTTTTCCAGCTGCTGAAACTTAATTCTGCCCTGTATCAGTCGATTGCCCCCCAGGGCAGTCGATTGGCACACTGAAATTCCAAATTTCAGCTTTCTGAACTCAAATTCAGAAATGCACCAGAAATTACATAAATCTCCAAAAATTCCCAAATTTTGTGGAGGAGTTTGTGGTACTCATACTTCCTTGGGAAAAATACATTCAACAATGTATCTATCACCATTCCCAAGTTTAACACAAAATCTAAAATTTTCTATGAAAATTAAGACATAGCAACAAGAGGCAACCTCCCCCTTAACCTATGTCCTCTCCTAATTTTCAATTCTCACACCAATCACCAAGTTAAGTTCTACCCAACTTAACATCATCCATTCTTTTGTCAAGTTAATCCTAACTTAACAACCCATGTTTTCTACCCTAGACCACTCTAGAAAATCCTAGAAAACTTGAAAAAAATCTAAAAATTTGCAAGCATATTTGTTTGGATATACTCTACCTTAAAAAAATATGGTTTCATGAAAAGTATCAAATGTGCTTGACTTTTGGTATATCCTCTAATTTCCTCAAAAAAATGGTCATTTTGTATCAACTTTGAAATCTATCTATAATTCCATGTGTTTGCCAAGACTAATTATTATAATTTGACACATGGAATTGTCTTCAACTCTTCCTTTTTTCTTATGTATCCTTAATATGATAAAACCCTCTTCTTCTTATCTCTTAACCCTAGATATATATGCACTTTATCAATCTTACTTGAATTCCATGATATCCACAGAGCCTCATTCCATACAATCACCATTAAATTATGAGGCAAAACATTATTCAAGGAACTTAAACAATGATTTTAATTTAAGGTCATACCCTATCATCCAATAATAATTTATGAACTTCAAACCATATGAGCAATATCAAGCCATGACACAAAATCTCATAAAATAACATGAACCTTTCTTATGCTTCCAATTTTGTAAGTTCTTATCATCCAATATGTTTTTTCTTCTTAAACCTATGGATCAGTCGACTGCCCTCTGGGCAGTCAACTGACAAAACGAACAGAAGGCTCCCAATGTTGAATTCACCTGGATCAGTCGACTGATACCTAAATTTCAGGTTTTCAGCCTAATTTCAGAAATGCCTAATTAATTCCACAAATCTCCAAAAAATCTAAAATTTTGTGGAGTCTATGTCTACTTGGGAAAAATATGTTTTCAAACAAAACTATTTCGGATCCCATGATTGGCATGAAATTCAATCATTCCTAAATTGTATCATTGAAACTTAACCCAAAAGTCCTAATTTTGGCCTCTCCTTGATGTATCTTCTCATCTCTGACCATAATACCTTTCTATCACTGAGTTATATGACATTTCCACATTAAACCCCACTTTCTATCAAATATAATCTTATTTTCATCTTTCTTTCCATAACTCTCTTTTTAATGTATCAATTCCCTAGGATTAAGACTTACCCTAGTCATCCAACCCCTTTGGCACATTTCATCTAATCTCCTAGGAGAAAACCTCCTGAGATTCATTTACCATGGATCCCAAAGCCTCCTAGAGCTCCCCCTTGAGCTCTTAGCCCTAGTTGCCTCTCTAGGTGACTCAATCCATACTAGACCACACCGGTGTGCCCCCGGTAATTCTTGGCCTATAAAATTAACCTTCTTAACCTTAGACACCTTGTCTTTGATTAAGTCCTTTTCTTTCCCCTTAAATGACACCTCTTTGTCATTTTTGGACTTTTTCTCCTTGCCATAATCATATGCTACCCTAGCATATTTCTTTCCATTGGCCTTGGAAGTCTTAGACAGGTATCCCAACCCCGATCAATCATTGTTGGATTTTAGACTACCCAATACCATATCTAAACCCTTAGATCCAACCCTGAATCTTTCTAGGATCTTTTCCAATGTATCAAGCCTTGCCCTCAAGTCTTGATTTTCCCTTTCTAGGCTTTTAACCCTAGAATCCACATGTCCACTTTGGACATTCCTAAACCTACACATCTTCCTAGGCATGTGTCTCCCCTTCTTGGGATTAATGCTTTGATCCTTAGGTTCTAAGGTCTTGAATTTTTCATGATGCATACTTTTCCTAGGGTTTTAATCTACTTTGTTAACCCTACTCCTATCATTATATTTAAAACCATGATTATGCACAAGTAAGCATTTTTCATTTATTCTAGCATGCATGGAGGAATTTGAATTTGAATTGCATTTCAATTTAAAGTTAGGGATTACCTCCCTTACCTTGTAGCTCCCCCTTGATGTGAGCTTCTTTTCTTTCTTTCCTCCTCCCATCTTCTCAATTGCTCCATTTTCTTTAGTTCTCCTTTCCTTAGACATTTTGTGTGATAATGTCCTACCTCTTCACATGTGAATCATCTAATTTTCTTTCTTTTCTCTTGGGCTTCTCCATTCCTACAACCCATGTTAGATTTAAAAAGAATTGAAATGAGTTTAGAATTTACCTCATTTTCCTTACCATTTGGACACTTATCCTTGTAGTACCCCTTTTCATTGCATCCAAAGCATATGATATGTTGGTGCCCCGGTAAGTTTTGATGTGATCAACCAGGTTAAGTTAGGTCATGGCATATTTAATCCCTCTACTAAGTGTGCAGGAGCTTAGGTACGGAGGAAGTCGAGCGTAAGACGTAGCGGACGAGAAGGATTGTGCGGGAAAGTGAGCCGACGGGCTCGGTACAATCCGAGGGACGCGGAAGCTGCGGAAGAGTACGTCGGTGGAGCGAGAAGGACTCGCGCGGTGTCCAAGGGACGAGGAGCCGGGAGGAAGGACTCTCGAGGGGCGAAAGGCCGGAGTCGGGTTCGAGTGAGCCTAACTCCGGTTGGCCGGAAATCACCCAGAAGACGAAGAACCAAAAGGCTAGTCGCCCGAAAAAGAAAGATTAAATTGTTGCTAAGAGGAATTGAACCCAAGACCTCGAGAGCAAAGGCAGCCAACCTTACCAGTTGGGATAAAAGTTGAAGACAATTTGTTCTTGCCGATATTATTACTTGGAGATTACAATAGCAATCTCGAGCAGAAGATAAAAATTCATTTATCTCATAAAGGATAAAGCCTTATCCTTTAATCGGATCCAATGGATGCAGGTTAATCCCATCTAAGATCAACCATCCAGATTACATCCATGGATCAACGGTCAAGAAAAAATTCCTCAACAATCAACAATCCAGATTTATTCTCTTAGGCTATAAATAGGCTTAGAGTTTCAACCTTTTGAACAATTCAATCAATTCTTGTAAACTTTCTAAAAGTCTAGCGTGCTATTTTTGTAAGGCTTCTTCACCACAAGGAGATTTTTATTGAGCATCCACTGCCTTGGAAGCAACGCTCTCAGTTGTGACCAAGTTTCTTTTTTAAAGACGAGTGCTTCCACTTTCAATCTTTTTACCGTCTATTCATCCCCTCTAGCCGGTCCAATCCGATCCAACAAGTGGTATCAGAGCCGAGTTCGCCGTAGAAGGACCAACCGCCAACTGCAGCACCATCAACCAAAATGGTCGGACCCCGTCATCTACCCGCCGAAATTCGAGGGGGAGTTCGCCGAATGGAAGCGCAAGATGGAGGTATTCTTCACTACAGAATTCGAATTGTTTATAATAATGCAATCTGATTTTGCAGCTCCCGGAGAAAAGGATTTAACCAAATGGAGCAAGAAGGAACAAGCTGATTTTGTGGCGAATGGAAAAGCAGTTTATCACCTGCTTTCTGTACTCCCAGCACAAGAAGTCAACCGAATCGGCACATACGCATCTGCGAAAGAACTCTGGGAAAAATTCCTAGAGTTACACGAAGGGACTTTCGAAGCCAAGCTCGCCAAAAGGGACATTCTTCAGAACCAGCTGACCAACCTCCGCATGGAAGAAGGTTAAACAGTAGCGCATTTGCACTCAAAAATAAAAAGTTTGTTAACGGAACTGACGAATCTCAGGGAAGAGGTAAGTAACCGAGATTCACTGAGGTACGCTCTTAATTCGTTTCCGAGAAATTCCGATTGGACGTCTTTTGTTGATTCTTTTTTTATTGATAAAGATCTCGAGTCAACTTCGCTCGAGAATTTATTTTCAACATTTGAACTTCACGAATCGAGAATTGCAGGAAATCGAAAGACGAATGGTGTAGCCCTGAACGCGAAAACAACAGTACCAGGATCGGTATCCTCGGATGATAAAGAAAAAGAAGAAAAAGGATACTTGGTTAGGAAATTTAAAAAGTTTGTTAAATCTAATCAATTTTCAAAGTTTCAGGGAAAGAAGAAATCTCCGAAGAGACGAACGGTAAAGTGCTACAATTGTGACGAAGAGGGTCACATTAAAGACAACTATCCCAAATTAAAGAATAAGAAGAAGAAAAATCAACTGAAGAAAAAGAAAGCGCTGAAAGCGACATGGGATGACACGTCTTCTGACGAGTCAAAAATCGAGGAGTATGCTGGACTTGCCCTGATGGCGAGTCATCAAGAGGAGGGCGATGAAGAAAGCTCATCGGAGATGAGTATCAATGAAGGGGGAGAGTCGTCTGACGAAAGCAGCAGCAACGAGGAACCACTAAGCAGCAAATACGACGATATGGTAAGTGAGGTATGTAAATTACCTCCCGACAAACTTTTTTTTGTTTTAAAATCTGTTTTGAATAGTTTATGCAAAAAGAGGAGAAAGATATTGAAGTTGAAAAAGGAGTTATCTACATCATGTCCATTATGTATGTTCGATAACTTAAAAAATAAAAATAAAAATCTAGAAAATTTAGTTAAGAAATTGGAATTTGATATTACATGCCTGCGACAGAAAAAGAATCATTATTCTGAGGGGCTGAACTGGTATCTTAAGAATCACAAGGGCCAACTTAGGAAAATACCAAGAAATTATGTGCCCCCTAAATTTTTAACTAACCCGGTTGATAGTAACCTATTTTGGATTCCTAAATCTATCTTAAATTAATTTTTGTTGCAGATATTGACTAACAATTTTTATTGTGTCATGTTTTTTAAATTCAGTACAATTTTTTGTTATTTAAGGAAAGTTGGCTATACACTTGAAACTTTTTGAAATTTTTCGAACACTCTTCGAATTTTTATGATTTTTTAGATGAAACCATATTTTTAAATTTTAAGAATTCAAAGGAAAAAGAGTTTGACTAGATCCGTTTTTTATCTATAAATTAAATGTTGACTTTATCAAAATTATTTCCGAATTTTTTAAGTCCATTTAGAATTTAAAAAAAATAATGAAATTATATTTTCTTTAATTTGAAAAATTCTTGAAAATGCTATTTTTGAAAATTAAATTTTTTTTAATCTTTTAAGCTTTAGTTAAACACTTCAATTTTTTCAATATGATAACTTTTTCGTCCCCGATTTATTAGTCCCCGGTTTTTGCTGTGATCAATGTTGGTGAGAGCCCTAGAGCCGATCATGTAATGATTGTATGGACTAATTTGTATCATATTCCTATGTATAAATAAAGGCATGTTTTATGGTTATTATACTTACGTGTATTTGTGCCAATTAGCTAAGTATAATAATGTCCTTGAGTAGAAGGTTCTTATCTATATCAATCGATTGGTTGAATCGATAGTGAGATGATATAGAGAACACTACTCTAAATAATTCCTAGTCAAGTATTAACATTCAAGGACAATGTTAATACGTAGAGGCTAGCATGTAGGTCAACATGATGACTTGATCTCACAAGTCATAGATATAGAGATATCAAGTTGACACATGGGTATGCATTGGAGAATGTATACTGAATGACCCACCATGAGAAAGTATCATGGATCGTTATATGAGTGTCATATACTTTCTCATGTGGCTATTAGTATGACTATTAGTCCTTGGACCTGAAGTCACCATGGATTCCTACATAAGGAGTTACGTACTTTGGCTTCGTCAAACGTCACCCGTAAATGGGTGGACTATAAAGGCGATTACTGGGTATGTAACAAATTATGGAGAGGGATGTGAGTGATGTAGATGGGATCTATCCCTCCTATATGACGGGAGCGATATCGTATTCTTGATAGAGTGAGACCACAAAGTGCATGGCCATGCCCAAGTGAGTCAATATGAGATATTGAACTCATTTGATTAGTGTGAGTCTACTTGGAGTTCAAGATATAGATTGACTCGAGGATGACACGGTCTATGCCTCAATTGAGTCAATCTAGATATCATGGATAGAGGGACATTATCATATATTGTGAGAGTCACAATTATTAGTCACAAGGTGATGTTGGATCTCAACATTCTTGTAACTTGGGTAGCAATGATGTGTTGCTAGATACCGCTCATTGCTTATGTTTCTAAGAGGTTAGAAGCATTGCCAACGTTACAAGAACCTATAGGGTCACACGCAAAGAACAAATAGATGGAGAAAAATTGAAGTCAAGTTTGACTTGGCTAATATGGAAAGTCCATAAAAGGCAAGTTTGACTTGACCTAAATCCAAATCAAGTTTGACTTGACTTGGTTCTACTTCAAGTTAGACTTGACATGGGAGAAGAAATGGAGTCAAGTTTGACTTGACTATTTATGGAAAGTCCATAAAAGGCAAGTTTGACTTGACCTAAATCCAAATCAAGTTTGACTTGACTTGGTTCCACTTCAAGTTAGACTTGACATGGGAGAAGAAATGGAGTCAAGTTTGACTTGACTATTTATGGAAAGTCCATAAAAGGCAAGTTTGACTTGACCAAAACCCACCTCACCTTTGTTTGACCAAGTGATGACTTGGTTTCCCCCCCCCCCCCCATTTGAATTTCGAATTCAAATTGAAAAGGGATATGGAAGGCCACCTAATGGCACTTAATAGCCATTATGGCCGGCCACCTAATGGCCATTAATGGCCATTAAGTGGCCGGCCACCATGAAGGAACAAAACCGATGTTTTGTTTCATTGGGTGGTGTGTGAGGCTTTTCTTCTTCTCTCTTGATTTTTGGTTGGAGTGCTTCTTCGACCTCTCCTCTTGGCCGAAAGCTATAGGGTGCTAGCACACCTAAGCTTTTGATCCATCTTCATTTGTTCGCGTGGATACGTATAGAGGAGTGTCTGTTTTGACACTCTAAGAGATCCGGCGGCCTTTTGGACAAGCGGGAAAGCGAAGGGCTACGCGTCAAGGGTAATGATTCTTATCATGTAGATCTAATGTAGATTAAACTCGTACTCGTAATTTATTTTATGTTCGCACGGATCCGTGGCCGAACTTCTGGGGTTTCCGCAACGCAAAAAGCGGTTTTTGCGGCCCAGAATTTCCAACAGTGGTATCAGAGCCACGTGCGAACCTTGTACGAGTTTAAATTTGTTTTTTTTTTGTATTAGATACAAAATTTAAAGACAAATAATATTCTGTGATTTTTCGAAATTTATAGAATTTATGGGTATTTTTCTCATGAAGTCGAAGCAACAAGTGTTCGGACACTTGTAGGCTTCACCGATCGAGAAAAACTTTCCGAAACGGAAAGATCTCGCTATAATCTTTCGGGACAGCGGCTTAAGTTGTTGTAAGGTGATTTTGGGACACTCGCGAAATTCATTTCGCGAGTAGGGGCGCCGCCCCTAACCCCGCAAGGGGCAATGTCCCGCAATCGTGCCCGAAAATCGTGTAGCGGGACCGTTACGGAAGTGTAACTCATAATATCGTAAAATTGTCGAAAAAATTATAGAAATTTATTTAAAATACATAATTTGGAATTATGTATGGATTTGTGATGATCATGGCCCAATAAAAACCCAATGTGATTGGAATGTGTTGTAATTCATATTACGGTCTGCGTACCGTTTTTGTGGTTGTGCGTGTTGTATAGTGTATGCGACCTGCGAGTCGGCTTCTTTTATTTTATTTCTGTACTTTCTTATTTTGTAATGTACAAAATGAAGACGCTGGGCGGTCCTTCCGAAGACGGAGTTATGGAGGGAGCCGACGACACGTGGCGGTCAAAGGAGAAGCTTGGAGAAGCGAAACCCTAGGTTGACCGTCCGATCTTCTCATTGGCTTGAGAAGATCGTAGTAGGGCCATGATCCAATCACAAATTAAATTATTTTATTATTTGCTTGTATGTGATGCATGCTAGAGTAAAATAATTAGAGCCTTGTGTATATGATACACCCTCTCTCTTGCGATTAGATTCGATCTAATTCAAATCAACTCATTCTCGAAATGCCTACCAAGTTTTGATACCTATCACTACCTCGATCATTTGTTGTTGTTGAATCTGCCAAAGCAGAGCAACACATTTAATCTTGGTAGGGTACGGAGGGACAATCTTGGTCCTGCCTATCACGGCTTGGGTGAGAACAAACTCAATCAGATTGAGTGAAACTAGTTAACTCGGTCGGATCGAGTCTAACTATAGGCATATTCCAATCGTTGGAAAGGTAGGATAAAAATCGCATTTATATTAAAACTTGGGCGATTTAGCCAAAGCTAACTCAAGTTTTTATGTAAATGTAAATTTTAATCCTATAAACAAGAGTTGCATAGAGATGTAATCGGTAAATTGTTACCTACCGATCGTACTAAGTCTTGGGCGATTTAGCCAAAGCTAACTCAAGGCTTAGTATGATGTGGATCTTGTCCCACTATATTATAGTTAAATTAGATAGAATCTTGTAGCGTGGTTTGACCACATCTATGACTTGATTCTATAAATTTTCTATAATTCAGTGGGAGAATCATTTAATTAAAGGCCTAATTAAATGAAAAGGAATATGTTATTTAATTTTCTGCATTTTATTGTTGTAGATTGCCATGTCGACAAACGCAAATACTCTCTCCCTGCGATCTGTCCTTGAGAAGGACAAGCTCAACGGAGCAAACTTCCTGGACTGGTACAGGAACTTGAGAATAGTTCTCAAGCAAGAACGTAAACTGTACGTTCTGGAGCAGCCTATTCCCGAGGCACCTCCTGCCAGTGCCACGCGAGCTGACCGTGATGCTCACAAGAAGCATCAAGATGACGCATTGGATGTGTCATGCCTTATGCTCGCAACCATGAACTCTGAGCTTCAGAAGCAACATGAGTTAATGGATGCTTTCGATATGGTTGAGCATCTGCGTCAACTGTATCAAGGACAAGCAAGGCACGAGAGATTTGAGATCTCTAAGGCACTGTTTCAGTGCAAGATGCAAGAAGGGACTCCCGTAGGTCCCTATGTACTCAAGATGATTGGGTACATAGAGAATTTACAGAGATTGGGATTCCCACTGGGCCAAGAGCTGGCCACAGACTTGATCTTGCAGTCCCTACCCGAAAGTTATAGTCAATTTGTCATGAACTGGAACATGAATGAAATTGACAAGCCCCTGCCTGAGATGCTCAGCATGTTGAGAACTGCTGAGCTCAATCTTAAGAAGGCCAAGCCCATTTTGATGGTGCAGAAGGACAAAGGTAAGGGTAAGCCCAAAGGCAAGGGAAAGTCTCAAGCCAAGGGCAAGGGCAAGGGCAAAGCACTGAAACCCAAAGGAGGGGTTGCCAAGGATGCTACCTGCTTCCACTGTGGTGAGACCGGACACTGGAAGCGGAACTGCAAGAAATATATGGAAGATCTCCAGAAGAAGAGAAGTCAGACTTCTACTTCAGGTATTCATGTTATAGAAGTCAATTTGTCTATTTCTACATCATGGGTATTAGATACCGGATGTGCTTCTCACATTTGTACTAATGTGCAGGCGCTGAGAAATAGCAGGGCATTGACAAAGGGCGAGGTGGACTTACGAGTTGGCAATGGAGCAAGAGTTGCTGCTGTTGCTACAGGAGTTTATATGCTATCTCTGCCCTCTGGGCTTGTATTAGAGTTAGATGATTGTTATTATGTGCCTGCTCTGACTAAGAACATAGTTTCTGTTCTTGTTTAGACAAGAAAGGATTTTCGTTTATAA